>JAQMYL010000015.1:8584418-8600752 GCA_030014365.1 Clarias pachynema | reverse complement strand
CCCCCCCCCCCCCCCCCCACACACACACAAATCCACACTTAACTGTAAATTAAATTAACTTTACTACCAAGTTAATATGCCACTGGCCATTGTTAGGTACTGAGAGGAAAAATCGGTTGGGCAACCTGAAGCATCTTAAGCAGTGGTCCTAGCCAGGACATGATAAAACTTTGCTTCCTATAGCAGTTAATTAAAGTTTACACATAGTGGTGCAAATCACATCCAGTATGCCAAAGTTTTGTGGGTGAAAACGCCTTATTGACGAGAGAAGTCATGAGAGAGTGGCCTGACATATTCAGGCTAACAGAAATGTAACCACTCTTTACATTCATGTTGAACAGAAAAGCTTCCTAGAATACACACCGCATGCGAACTTTGAGTTCCACCAGTTTCACTCCTGTCTAAAACTCATCATTGGGCTCGAGCTAACCGAAACTGATTAGAAAATAGATTAGACAAATGTAATGCTTAAAAAAAATCATTATGCTAAAATTAAACGTATTCTGTTTGCTGTATTTGCTGATAAAGTTCAGTGGATAGGAGGCAAGAACAGCATTTAGTGACATACCAGCTAAGCCACTCACTCTTGCATCTGAGCTAAACACTTATTGTGGAACCATTTCTCAGATCGACAGTGTGCACTTTTTTACCGAGATGGACTTGTAACATTTTACGACCAAAGCACACAGATCTTTTTATTCGGATTTCAAGGCGGCTCTGGGAGTAAGCTGCTGACTGGCATGAGTGGTTGTAAGAGAAGCGGACAGCCCGAGAGAGCGAAACGTCAGCAGTCCGAGCCCATAGGGCAGTGCCCAGGTGAGCTGAGCATGCTGGGATACTGACCAACACTAATGTGTCTCCTCTGACCGCCCTGGGCTAAACATATTCACAATAACTGTCTAGGGGGTTGGAGGAGCCTGCTGAGGCAAAAGCATAAAAAAAAAGTGAAAGAAAGCAGAGACAAGGTTGAGATGTAGTCAGACCACGCAGAAGCAGGCTTGTGTAGTTGTGACTTTGCCCCTTATTCCCAATGGTAAAGCCATTATCACTAATGCTGAAGTCATTATTCCCAATGCTAAAGCTTCCACCGAGACCATCTCCCTCACATATCTCGTACACAGACTGCATAGACTCCCACACCACAGGGCTAGAATAGGAGAGGCCTTAGTGCTTACAGAGTAACTGGACATCCACAAAGTAGATGCCAAAAAAGGTGGACTGTTAAGCCTGCAAGAAAAGCAGAATACACACAATGCTTTGCTACTGTATCCTGTCCTATAAGGATTCCTACCTCGCTGAAATTGGCGTGTAATTATTACAATTTTGTCATTTACTTTAATGAGAACGCTTGCACAAATGTTCTTTTATCAGTGTGTAGACCTTTTAAGTCACACATTCCTTTAAAAAACAGAAAGGCACCATGTAACATGCTTAGGAGGATGATACTTTGATTACATAACAAGGTTGTAGCGTTTTCCTCCCAAACCACATACAATTAAAGCAATGCTCATCGACCCATTTACTTTATTTAACACTAACAAAGAAAATACATGGTAAACATTTTGTTTTCCACTGGCCTCTTGGGGCATGGCTCCGCAGGGGCTCTACTGGTTTGCCATGGTGTCTGGCACCAGGTTGCTGGTGGCAGCTCCTTTGGGTACTGTTGGTTGTGCTGTGGATTCGGACTGATTAATCAATCAGATTGAGATCTGAGCAGTTTGGAGCTCAGGTTGGCAGCCTTGGGTTCTTTGCCTGCTGGGCCCCATGCATGTTTGGTCAGCATTTACTAATTTATGTTATGTTATTTGGTGCTGCATTGGCTTTTCTATGGGATCGGACCAAACCAGCTGACCTTTGGTCCTCGCAGGCACGGGTGAACCTTGGGTGCCCAAAATCCTTTCACGAGTTCACTGGTGTTTAATTATTGAGCAGTGTTGTTCAGTTCACATGGAGGTGGTGCTGATGTTATGTCTGATCTGTGAATACAGATTTAGACATGAAGCATTTCACATACCAGTACAAATACCAGACAAATCTTCCTAATTACTAAAAATTACTAAGTGTTACAGTGCACATTTATGTACAGCTTGACTGTGGCACTTTCGATTGATTTCTGTCTCAGAGAGAAAGAGAAAAGCTCAACTTGCAGCTGAATCCAGTCACTGCTTTGTGTTTAGAGCCTTGACAACAGATGAGTAATGGGCCAATCATGGTCCACTGTTATCATTTCATTCAACAGATCACCATGAACTTAGGATGGCCGTGAACTCATCCGAATCCGGCAGCTAGAACACAACCACAGCTTAGCCTTGATGAGACCATATGTTAAAATGGAAATCGCACACAAGCTTTTAGGCCATTTTTATGCCACATTCTAAATCTGGTTAAAAAACTTTAACACGGTTGCACACCATTGGGTCTACTTTGGCCCGCGGTGCGTATGAGGTTGCCATAACTGACCACCATTTGCCTAAACTCAAACATATTCGCTTCCAGATTACTCTGCTATCTGGTAATTCTGGTGTTTTGTATGAGTGACAAACCCAAACAGGAGGACAGTATGAGATAGTGGGAATGCGACAACACTCCTAGAGGGTCAGGTAGAAACCCCTGCGCGGCTGTCAATCATTCTGTATTGGATCAGATTTGCTCATCCGAAATCATAAAATGGATTTAAATTTTTTTCATCTACTGTAATCCCTTACCTGGGGTTTCTTATTTTCCCACAGTTTGAATACCTCCGCTCCAGTTCAAAAGACAGATTGTGTCAGTAGAAAAAAACGTAAAACATCTCCAATTCTTTATTGGCAACCATTTTACGGTTCCTGGATTAATTGGAGGTTCTTGAATATCTAATTGAGAAACGATGATCAAGCTAAACCGGGCTTGCTTTTTTTGTGTATATATTTTGTATATTCTGCAAAACAAACCAGTTAATTGCACTCCAACAGATCACATGTAAGGTTTTTTTTGTTGTTTTTTTTTTGCTACAGAACCACACATTGGTGAAAAGAAAGAGAGATGGAGCGAGGTGAAGAGCAGACTCAGACGCCTTGTGTTCAGTCAAGCGGCTTATTCAGACGCCTGCCTGTGGTTAGTGAGTCAAAAGCGCAGGCAGGAGACATAATATGAGAAGAAGATGGATGGAGAGGGAGAGAGATAGGTGCAGGGATGAGGGTGAGAGATGGTTGGTTAATGGCATTAAGCAGCACTGATGAATTGACACCCGTTGAGCCGTGTTGACATCACCTGATCCACCACCGCCCATGCACGTTTTCAGGGTCTCCGTCGTGCCTGGCTTTTTCCAATTAAAAGAAATAATTTGATTTCAGCTCCTGGTAGCCTCAGAGGGAGCGAGGTGCGAGGAACGTTTGATTGATGTGCCAGTAGACGACTGTGGGTGTCACCCCACAGGCCAGCTCGCCGTCCCTTGCCCCATCATTCTGTCTCCAGTGTCTGGCCTAGGTGGGCTCGTGTCAAAGCTGTCTATCATAAAATGTTTACAAGCGCATTCATCCTCATTCCTCCCTTTCTGTTCCCCCCCCTCTCTCTCTCTCTCTCTCTCTTTTTCTTTTTTGAGAGAGAAGATCTAGCAGCATAATTACATTGATGCACTGTGGAACGACTGCTCCGATTTTTTATTATAATTTTTTTTTTTTTGCGATCTTTGAAAAAAAAAAAAAATCGGTGAAATGCATTCAATTTACATGAAATAACCTTTAATCTCGCGGTTACCTCGTGTGTTTGGAGCGTGTCTCTCTGTGGGAGGAGGTGATCGCTTGCTTCCTGGCAGAGATCTGAAATCAATTCTAATGATCATTCGTGACATTCATAACCTACCCTCGTTTGCTTGCATGATTTTCGTCCGATGCATTAGCTGATGTTACATGTCTAATTGGGTGATGCCTTTGAAAGGGCCACGGCATTACATCAGCTTTAAACTAGACCCACTAAAAGTCGACATAAAACTAAATGCTTCTTGAGGAAACACTTGTGAAATACTCACTTCACCAATGCACCAGTGTTTGTACACTGAAAATCAGTGGCGTGCGTGCGTGTACGTGTTTGTGTAGCTGAATGATCAGCTAATGGACTGATTCTAATGAATTAGAGGTGTCTAACAAACAGCCGACTACTTTTTTTTTTTCTGCCTCAGGGCCACTCAAACCATTACATTACCATATTTAGTGGGTTTAAATATTTTACATTGTGCATCTAATGCAGTGGGATGAGAATCTGGTTCGTAAGAGAGACAAAGGTGTTGTGTCGGTCAGACAGAGAGAGCATGACGCACTAATGCGTAACAGCCGGTGGTTAAACAGAGCTAATATCTCACACCATAACATGCACCTTATTATTATATAATTCTATTATTATGTATAATTCATCTTTTTACAGTTTCATCGTCCACTTGTGCAATTTGTCCATGCATGGTGTTCACACTACACTCAATTTAATCCTGTAGGAGAAGATATAAGGAGTAAAAGTGATCTCCAAATCATTTTTGACCATTAATCATTAATTTTTTTTATATATATTTGAATAGTGCCTAATATACTGTATCATTGCAAATATATTTATTTATTTATTTAAATGAGCATTATGAAGTCATACAGTGTGTAACTTTTGTACATGTCAAAAAAAAACAATCATTTGACATGCAATAAAGTATTACATTTATTTATCTTTAAATAATTAACTTACTAACGGCAGCATTTAACTAAATAAATAACTGAATGAAAGAATTAATACATAAATTGAATTAATACAATATCAGCGATTTTTGTGTGTGTGTGTGTGTGTGTGTGTGTCTTTTTTTTAAAAAGTAAACAGACCTTTGTTTGTTTCTGTTGTTCTTTCACATCCATGTTAAAAATGTCAGGATCGAGTGACTGACTCTGTGCCTCGGGCTTCTGTTAGTCTCCAGTTGCACAAGGTCAGACTGCACCTTGTCCAAGTGTGCACTCATGCGGCTCAGGCACAAACACACGGACAAACAGATTCATACTTACACTCTGTCTTTCTCAGACACACACACACACATGCACGCACACACTCGGTTTCTCTCTCCATCTTTTCTCGAGCGCACTCCCACACTCGGCCTATGGGGAGCGGGGCAGAACGTGCACATCGCCCGCTGCTCTTGCTCCAGCCTCTATGCTTATTTCACAGCAGCACCTGCTGGCCGAAGCAGGCACCGTAGATTGCTCACTCAACAAAGTAAGAGGAAGGTAGAAGGGACAGAGATGGAGACAGACTAGCCGCTCTGCTCTGTCCGCCCTCTCTCATCTGTCTCACAGTCGCCCCAACTGGACCCATCATGGCACCTCACACCTGCCTTCATCTTCTTCTTCTTCTTTTTTTTTCTTATGAATTGATGACGTTCAGTTCTGCCAATGTTCGAGGTCTTACAGGTATGGCTCCCAAAGCCAAAGAGCATAATGAATGAAAATCCCCTTCCCAAATTGATTTTCAAATTAAATTAAAGCCCACGATTCAATTTCCGAGGAACGGGTGCCGTGAAGGAGGTCTGAAAACTTGCGAAGGACGAGAGGGCTTGCGATAAGAATAGAACGAATTTGATGTTTTGTTGGCAGTCGTGTTAGCACAGGTGGTGAAAACCTTGTGCATTGACGTGACATTGCAACGATCAGCACAACCCTGGGAGACCGCTGAAATCGCCTGCTTAGTATGACCTCTGAACCCTGAGCTAGTGTCTGCTCATGTGCACACAAAATCCATCCAGCAGGCACAAACTGAGCGGGAGGGCAGGATAAGTTCATATGGAGTTGAATAAACAGACAGAGCCACAGTACTGTGCGAAAATCTCGAACCACGCTCATTTCTTCATATCAAGTAAAATAAAATGATTAAGTTAAAGAAATGGGACCAGATGTTTGACCTGATTTATAAATCAGTTGTTTATGTACTTTAACAACCTGAGCAGCGACCTCATTTCCCCTCTCGTCTGTTCCAACCACTCAGCATCACCAGTATACTAATCACCGGCCTGATCATCTGCACCTGTTTCTCACTAGTTCATGCCTTAAGCTAGATGGTTTTTATGCTTGAATGATTTATAGGTCACTGTGTGGTTTAACAGACAAAAGTACAGGGACTGGACAAAAAAAATGAGAGACAAAAACTTGCCAAAAATGAGAGCCAAGAAGTCCTCCAAAGAGCCTAAAGAACTACTCTTCAAGACTACATTAAAAATACAAGAAAGTCTGGCTCTTTGGAAGAAAAAGATAAAGAAATTAGGATACTTTTGCACAGTCCTGTATATCAAGCTACGAGGAGAAAAGGTGTAAGTATCGGGTGAAAGCACAAGACTGTCCTGTCAGCAGATTTACACTAATCAATCCATTGACACAACAATCGCGTTTCAACAACAAGTGGCCTTCGGGCTGTCTTGCCCCACCTGCAGGGCAACCATCGAGCACTTAGCTCCCCTAATGAACGTTTGAATATAATTAGAGTGCGACATCTTTGAAATTAGGCCCGTCATAGCATTAATTACACAATTATCGAAGACGTAGGCTTGATCGGCCACGGGAGGAGGAGGAGGTGTGAAACGTGGGGGTTTTGAAACGCCTGTGAACTATGGACACCGCTTGATTCATGATCCGGGGGTTTGTGAAAATATCGCCTGTGCCGAGTTAATTTGTAAAGGGCAGCATATTCGGTCGAAGAAAATCAGCCTGACCTTTTCCTCTTGCAATTCCTCGGCTTTTCTCTCCTCGTTGTCGAAGCGCATTGTTTTGCTCTTCCATGTTTCTCTTAGCGCAGACGATATTAACTGGGTGTCATGGCGTTCAGTTAATCGCCTCTAATGTGTCTAAATCGCAAAAAATGTTGGCTTGAGTGAAAAGATTTCTCTGCCAGAGATCCGTCCCAAAACTCAAACGATTCCTTTGAGAAGTGAAGCATTGTTTTTTTTTATTTTTTATAATACGATTTGTGTAACCTGGAAATGTCATTAGAATCGACAGTCATTATGTACATTATGCCATTATGTCATGTACATACTAAAAGATTAATAGTACCACCGCAATGAAGTAAAAGGCACGTATACTTCTGAGTATTGTGTATTGAGACTGGACTGATTAATCAACTCACGCGCAAACACACTGATCTCCTCCTGCTCCTCCCACATGTCATGTTTGTCGCTCTTGTTTGAACATTTGAACATGCACTTTACAGTATGTTGTCTCTTTTGTAAAACACGTAGATAGTTCCCTGTTAACTTAAAATGTCAATCTGTCTTGTCCCAGCTAGCCGGCTAATTAGGTCTCTACGTTAGCTAGTTAGTTTCTGTAATTTATGTTGTAAATTTATGTTGTATGTACTGTAGCACCTTGGTCCTGGAGGAACGTTGTTTCGTTTCACTGTGTACTAACTGTATATGGTTGAAGTGACAATAAAAGCATACTTGACCACTTGACTTGACTTGAGAGTTTATCGGATGGTAAGTTAAGAGATCCAAACTCATTCCCTCTGTCTTGACAAGTGAGAATGGAAAAAAAGTTACTTATATCGTTCATAGTTTTATAATCAGATATCATTTCAGAGAGTTAGGATGCGCTGCGCTTTCCTAGTACACGCACACACTCAGACCTTCTCCCTTATTCCCCTGTCTCCACTGTGAATTTGTTACATGCGCTTCTTCAGCGCTGAGCTTACGGATAACTGTTGTGTAGCAAGGACACTGGAGCTCTCCTCTCATTTGTGTCCCAGATTAGACGTTGGATGTGCTAGGAATGGAATCAAAGCTTTTTTTTCGCTCTGTGTGCTGTGTTTATTATAATTTATAGGGCTTGTGTAAGTGTAGCGATGAAAACAATTTCATGGGTTTGGAAAGCAGACCGTCTTTTCACTCAGACTATGAAGGGGGGGCAGGGATGTTTTACACTGTTTTACAGATGTTTCACCGTTGTCTCTTTTACGTATGTCTCACTGAGAGATCTAATGGAATATATGTAAAGTTTCCTGACTGAAACGTTTCCTTATAATGAACAGGTATTGGGGAACTTTCTTGATATAGACAATGGGATTCAGGAAGAATGGTTAAAAAAAAAAATTTTTTAAAGGCATTGCAGAGTTGCCTGTAGCGTGACAAGTTACCTTGAGTAAATGTCGTCATTTTACAGCACGTTTGGGAAAATGTCTTCATGTGACAGCGTGTGGTCAGAGGTAGGATAAAACTTTCAGCACAGAATGGGACTTTGCAAATATAAGATAAAGGAACAGAAAATGATCAAGGGTTGAACTAAGAACATGTGTACACAATGGGAAACAGACCGGTGACAGGACGAGTTGGAGATGGGACCAGAAACCAAAACACAAAAGCACACATTAAAATAAAGGAATATTCTTAGGCAAAGCGCTGAGGGGAAGAAGAGCACAGAGAGAGGTTATTGCATCATAAAATATACAAGGCATTCAAGCTAGTATGTAAATAAAGGCCATGAATCAAAAGTTTAGTAGTGTTCTATATATAGTAGTGCTGTCAGTCGATTAAAAAATGTAATCTAGTTAATCACATAGTCTGTGATTAATCACGATTAATCACAATTTTAAATTACTCCGACTTTCTTGTATTATAAACATGCAATATTGGAATAAGGAAATGCAAGACAAACGGGTTAGAGGAAACAGATTATGCAGATTTATAATAATATCTCAAACATTAACGTTTAACAAATATCTTAAATTAAAATCTCTCGAATGGGACCGGCAGTGACTTGGTGGTAGTATGGGGTGAGGAAACTCACTGATGGCAGGACTCGAACCTGGATCCTCAGATCTGAAAAACAACAACATAGAGCCTTAACCAGCTGAACCACCACTCCCACAGCTTACACTTAATTTATTACTGTAAAAATAATTCCCCTTGAATGTAGCTCGAGCACACAACTTTGGTGTTATTCAAACTTCCCCACATGTTTCCTCAGTCATCTTATTATCCACGTTAAAGGTGCCATTAGCAAACACAGCCACATAATCGTGCCTCGATTATTGAAAGCCATTAGGGTCAAATTTGGTCATATGAGTAGTTTGTGTTAAAAAATAAAAAATAATGTGTTAAATTTTCTAGATTAATCGCATGCGTTAACGCAAATTATATTGACAGCCCTAATTTATAGTCATGATTTCTTCCCATGTTCCATATCTAATGGTATTTTCCTTCAACTCTCACTTTAAATATTGAGTTTCCCTTCTAACAAAAGTTCTCCAGTTTTATTGTCCCCATTAACACATATGTTACCATGTTCCTTTTGACCCCTAGGCCTCTGAGGCATTAACCCCTTCACACCTGCATGCTTTCCAAGGCGCAGGTCAGATTGAGGGGGATTTTAGCGCAGGCCGAGCTGAAGTGGGTCAGCCCGTGGCCCATTTTCCTCCAGAAGCTCCAGCAGTGAACAGAAGGTGAGTGTCACTTCAAGCATAGGTGCCTGGGGGATAAGGGCCCACCTCTGGGGAGCTGTCCTCAGTATAGAAGAGAGTAAAAGAAGTGCTGAAGCAGAGAATTTATCCTTCAGCACTTCTCACCAGCATAAAAACCGCTCTCTCCGCCTCATGCTTCACAGTCAGCAAAGTGCTCATATCCACGACTAGTGGCTCCATTGGGCGTGACTCCCACTGTGTACACTGCTGAAGTGGAGGTTTAAGCACAAATGAATGGCACACACCTGTGTGTTTGAAATAAAACACCACTGGCAAATGGTAGAAAGCCTCTTGTGACTTCAGATATTAGTACAAGGATTGTATATTTCTGTGGCCACGGGCTATACGGGTTAGCATAGAAGTTTATTGTGTCCTGAGATTCTTCAGGGTTTCATTTACCTCGCTGTTTGTCTCATGGCGTGCTGGCGCTGTATCTAATTCAATAATGCACAAGGTGTTTGGCTGGCAGACCATAAAGCATGCAGTCGGGGAATGAGATTTGGGCTGCATTAGGCTAATGCGGTTTTATGGAACGCCGGGCTGGGCAGCGGCTCATTGTAGCCCGGCTTTTGATAAATCAAGCTCTCCGATCACAACCTGGGAATGGCAGCCATGCACACGCTCGGGTAAATAAAGCCTGACTCACATTATGACTTGCGCTCTTTAGGAAACTCGCTTTACTGGCACTTACTATCAGAAAGTCATAATATGTTGTCTTCGGAATACTGTTTGGATTGGATTAGCTTCGCATGGGGGAGGTGGGGTAATGTAATTATTATCGGAGGATTATCTCAGAGATTTTAGTCATGTCCGAAACGATCACATCAGTCACGTTTACAACTGTGGGTGTCCACGTCTGGAAGAAGTTGGCTGTATTTTAACTTTCATCTGTAGAAATGACCATAGGGAGTATACAGTATTATCTTATCTGCACGGGCACACTGGTTAAGATTTCATTACATACTGAGGGATTATATTGTCTCTCACCTAAACCAACCTGAAATCAAGTATTGGCCAAGTATAGAATGCAGCGTAGTAAAAATATAGCCTAAAAGAATATGTCATGGAAATGACAGGTTTAGGTACGTTATTGAGTTCCTAGCACATATCTGGAGGACAGATGTTCAGATGACCATTTAATAAGCATTTTGAGCATCCAAAAGTGCTTATAATTAAGGTCGAAATGATGAGTTTGCATTAAACTGAGATTAATAAATGAAGTTTATAGTCTGATCATTGTGTTTAGATCATAAAGAATTAGAAAAAGAGCACTTATCCCATATAAAGAAAAAAGATCTTGGTCACTATTTAGACAGACAGATAGAGATATGACTAAAAATCTAATCCCATTGCCCTAGTACTTAATACTGTGCAAAAGTTAAGTTTAAGGCAAAGAAAGTTTAAACAAAAAATATCTATCCTTTGTTCTCCCCCCCAAAAAAAGATTGCTTATACATTTTTATGTACATCTCATTGCCCCGAAACAAGTCCATTTATGCAACGGAGCTTTATGATTATGTCCCCCGTCTGCATATGCTCGTAAAGAAGAGCGCTCAAACTGCCTACATGCACCAACAGAAAAGTTGGATAGAGGGAGATAGAAAGAGCGGCTTGATGGAGGAAAAAATGCTGTGTTTTCACTGTGTCCAGATGGCCGGAGCATTAGCTTCAGCACCTCAGCCTGTTTCCCCTCTTCACTAGATGTCTTCTCCACAATCAGCACCGAGGAAATGGGTCTACTGCTGCCACTGGCATGCTTTTATGAGACGTGCTGCAATGATTTTTCTTTTTTTTTCATTCCCACGATAAATTCCACCACATACACTAAAAACTAGAAGGCTACAAGGCTGGGGCTTTGGGATAGCTTGAATTGGAGTGGGTGGTGGAAATGGCTATTATCAAAGACGGGGGGAAAAAAAGCATGAATAAAGCTGATGCCGAGGTCCAGGTGAACTGGAGCTTGGCTTTATGGAGGGAAATGAGAGGTAGCCTGCCTTTTATTCGGTAATGGGAATTACCCTGAAAAGTGCTGATTTTCAAGCACAGCACTTCAAACATATTGGTTTGAGGCTTGACTAGGAATAGAGGTTTGCAAAGAGACTCATCTCTCCTCGGAGTCGTTTGTGTCTCTACTGAATCTGCCCGCAGTGTTGCGTTCGCCCTATCTCTGACCGTTAATTGATTGAGCACCTAAACCTTAAATTGCCTCCATTTCATTTTCAATCCAGAACAAAAATTCCAGTTTAATTTAATCTAAAGGACGTCATTAACGGCATAATGGTGATTAATGGATAAATAATAGTAACATTTACATCAACGTACTGTAGACAATTAGAGCGCCGGCTGCTTGAATGTGAAACTGTCCTTCTAGGTGCACTTTCACGAGAGCGAGAGAGTTTATTATTGCCCCATGTGCTTCTCCTACAGTTAGCCCATCAAAACAGCACATCACAGCCAATTCATTTTAGCCATCGGATTGCTGATTCTTCTTTTTTTTTTTTCTCGCCACTAACAACCATTTCTCCTACTTACAAAAACATACACATACTCTTATTTCCACTGGTGACCCTCTGGTCTTATTTTCATGTTTTTTTCCCCCATTGGTGCTAAAACAAATGGCGAGAGTGGGGCTCCAGAGTCAGGCTGAAAAGTTGACATTTAAGTGAAATGGAGCCCAAATGGGCCGGTGGGATGCAGTAATGATGCAGGAGAGGCTGGTACTCTAAGAGAAGATTTATGAGCTCCTGAAGCCCATCATATTTTAGCCGCTGATGTGCGCTGTGGGTGGTTTATGTGGGATTGAGGGCTTTGCTGTTGAGCCCATCACTTGAGGCCTTTTGTGACTTACTGACATGAGGCGTGAGGTCACAGACAAGGGCTCTAATAGCCTGAGCTGGCATCAAGACTATGCCTTCTGGCTGGACTGCCATTTCCATCAAGCCCTGCTTTCTTTGAGTCCTTTTCCATGCATTTTTATTTTATTTTATTTTGAAGTTCGTTGAACAATTGATTGAATCACTGAGCGAATCACTCATTGTCATGTTGCATCACCTGAGTTTACAACTGTGCCATCTCTCTCTGTCTTTGTCTCATTTTCCTGAAATATATATTTCCTGTATCTCTTATTCATTCATTTTCTTTGTCTCCAGTCCAATACGGTGGAGCTGTTTGTTACTATGATCACCCCAACCCCCTTTCTTTGCTGTCTCTGGAATAATTGACAAGTGCGCGTGGCTGTGGCCTCTGCTGGCTCTCTCTTCATTTGCCAGACACTTTGTCGCTTTTAATCATGCCTTTAATTGCCAGTGGAGCAGCAGATGAATGGCAGTGGAGCGGGAAACGAGTGGGATACTCTCTCTTTTCCTCTGGGTCTATACAATGGAGCAGGAGCTCAGCGCGATCAGTAGATCAGATGAAGATCTGACAGCACTTGTGGACTCGGCCTGAAGCATTTTGGCATGATATGAAGTGTGTGTTTGTATACTTTGGCTGTAGGCCTGTTCTCTTGTGTGTTGACTCCATTTGTTGTCATTATTGCTCTGGTAGTACATGACATTTAAAGTGACCAGCCCCAAATGGCAGTTTATCCAGACCAGTATTCTCTTTCTCTCTCTCTCTTTTGTTCCTCAGAGAGAGCACAGGCTGTGAACTTTTAGACCAAATAAACATGCACAAGAGCAATGCAGTGCTGTTAACACATATTCACGCTTGTAAAACAAAACCCGGCAGTGTTTGCTGAAAAACTCTCCATGTGAGGTACGTGGTAAGAGTAAGTTGATTCAAGCAAAGGGAGAAAAAAAACCCAATAAGGCAACCGGGGCTCAAAAGCATCTTCCTTATAAATGCAATAACCCAGAAATCAAATATATGTACATCTCATTTCCTGTATTTGCAACCTGATTAGTGTCAACAGGGGGAAAGGAACTCCTCTGCCCTCTGATTCGCTCTGTTTGGAAATAATTTCTGGCTTAGGCGAGTGTGCAATAAGAGGCGGTAGTGGAGCCCCTGGTTAAGTGACTCATTTCCATGAGAATCTGCGGCACTGCTATAAATAGAATATGGGGGCTGGAGTATTGGATTTCGTTTTTTGTCCTCGGGTAGTTGGACAGGCTCTTTGTGGAAGAATCAAGACAATGCCAGGGAGAAAAAGAGAGAGAGGGAAGAGAAAGATGGAGGCTACCTAGTCAGCATGATAGGAAAACTCTTGTCCCTAATCATATCCTGTGCGCTATGGTGCAGATGAAGACGTACTATAATAACTAGTCAGGCTGATGTTTGCAAATGGACCTTTGGTTCTATTCACACCAATGCATGGAAACGGAATACTTCCTCTTATTCATTCATTCATTCATTCATTCAGCTCCACTATGTGCAGTGGACGATCAGGCATTTTCATATGCTCGTTTAAAATTAGTTGCAATTTACCTTAGCCAAAATTTGGTCAGATAAATTAACTCTAAAATTAACAATCTAAAATTTCTGAATTTCTTAAATATACAGCATCCTTTGCAGAAAATACAAACAGCTTTCCTTGTCTGCAAATACTCGCATTTTGCATGAGCATCGCTTATTTATTCATTTTTTTATGGGCAATACTATCATCTACTGTAGTGGAGTGTGAAGCAGAAGACTGGCGGGAATAAAGAGTATTGCTTTTTCCAAGTTGTGACATTTAAACCATCAACAACACAATGCAGTATTTCATTCTACTGTAGTAGTTTGAGTAGTAGTAGTAGTTTTTAATACTTCAAAACCTGTAAGAAATATATCTGATTGACAAATCAGACAAAAGTGCTAATGAATCGAATCAAATCTAAAATCATAATGGCCAGATATCGAATTGAATCCAATCATTCCAGTTACTACTGGAAAATGCACCAAAATAGTGCTTTGAATCTAAAATGATTGACAGTTGCGAACCCTTTCCTTTTAGTAATGCTTTATAATCCTCCAGTGTCAAACTCCCAAATCACACACTCCCTGAATGCTTGTGCAAAACAGGAAAGTGTCAGAAATTACCGGCAACATGATTGACAGGACACTCTGCCCTGATGACTTGGATCTTAGTTGCCGACATCATTTATTTTTTGTGTCATCTAGTTAGAGAATGTGACACGGCAGTGACCAGAGTTTGAGGAGAATTTCGCCAAATATTACGAAACAGGTTCTGGTTTCCAGTCGGTAACCCCACATTTAAAGGTCATCCTTTGAGCCTGGTATAGATGTCTGAGCCCGAAAACAACACTCCGCTCCTCGTCTGCTCGCTCAGCACATCCACCACTCTCACCTCCCTGAAAAAAAAATTAATTGAATTCCTGATTTCCTGTTTTACGACTCGTTCCATGGCAGGTTTTATTTGCCTAGTAAAAGAAGAACCCCGCTCGCGAGCTGGAGGCAGACGTATGAACGGGTCAGAGACACTGCTTTTTCCCACCATTTATGGGTGGGACGTTAGCACAAATGCTAGCGCTAATCACCTCCTCAAGGTTGTTGTGCTTGGCTAGGTCATCAGCACAGCAGCGTTGGACTGGATAAAGCTTTAAAAAAAGACATTTGGTTGAGTCTGTTCTGATGAAATGGGCTACTGTGTGCAGTTTCTGGGTTTATGAATGTCGAATTAGTCTTTTTTTTTTAAACAGATTTGGGAGATAGGAGATGGTGGATAGATTTTTGTGTGTATGTTGTAAAAAAAAAAGTGTATGCGGGCCTTGACATGGAGCAGGGTATGCTGGGGGAAAAAAAGCTCATCTTTCTGCGTGACCAGCTCACCCACAGCTCTGGCTTCAAGACCTTGGGCTCTCTGGCTCTTCCTACTTCCATCTCTAAATCTTTTTTTCTGTATAGCCTTTATTCTCTCTCTCTCTCTCTCTCTCTCTCTCTCTCTCTCTCTCTCGCTAAATGGCTATGATATCAATATTGATATTTTCAACAACCAGTGAACTCGTTTCGTTCTTGCATCTTAAACTTATACATGTATGCACGTCATTTAAAAACATTATTTATAAAACATCATGGGAAGCCCATTAAATACATGTACATGCAGAGAAGTACATGCAGAACTATCCTCCATTTAATCTTCTACTTAAAGATGTCCCATACTTATTTGATGATGTAGAGCTTGTAAATCCTTATTTTTTATTTTCATGTTTTAATTAAAAATTTTTTTTTTTTACATATATTTATATTATATCTAACAAAGTCCTTTATAAGCCATGCAGTTTAGTTTTATCCTTATATAAAAGCAAAAACTAATAACCTTTCCAGTGTGCACAGACTGACCAGAGACCTTATTGGAGGTCCTTGCGGCAGTTTACCGAAATATTAAATTGAAAAGGAGCTAAAAGGGCAGAAAAAAAAAAAACATTTAACCTCTGAGATCTGTTATGTGAAACCAGACATGATGCAGTTTGGACACTACAAACACCATATTACAATTGGAGCCAAGCCGAATCTCACGGTAATATAGATCCGTGACATGAGGTACACACGCTGTGCGCAGGAAGCTGTTATGTCCGTCCCAGTCCCTGGTTGGAATTCTATACCCTGTTAGAAAGTTAAGGAACCATGGATGTGGAAGGACGAGATGTTAATCAGCATAAATGTCACAAATAAAGGATAGAACTTTGTGTTTGGGTCGTTCATTTAGCATCATCTCAAAAGTGATGGGATTAAAGTCATTCTAGTTTTCAAAAACAACATTGTCCATACAGTGGATATCATTGCAACATGATTACAACTATATTTCAACGGTCACCCCATGTCAGGGTTCCTGCTAGACTTAAAATGTACATTGTTTTCTTTGATAAATGTCTTAGCATGATATTAATTCCATATTTCATATTTTATCAAAAGTTTATCAAAAGATTCTGAATGTGAAAACAATCAGA
>JAQMYL010000015.1:8570118-8584318 GCA_030014365.1 Clarias pachynema | reverse complement strand
TGGGGCGGGCCAAATAATTTCATAAAAGCGGGACCCGCGGGTTGGAAAAATACCCGACCCGCGCATCACTAATGTCCATGGATTATCGGTTATTATATGGTTAATTACTTGACCAGTGTGGCCTGACTTAAGTGCTTTCACACCTAAATTAAAGTAAACCGCGTCTGTTTTGTTTCGCATTCGGTTTAACAGAATTGGCTGAGTGGCTGAAAACTGGATGAGAATTGGATGTGTTGCTGAAAAAATTTCTTTCATCAATTGATCATAAATGGATGAAGGTAAAGAAAGCTTTCACTATCACTAAAATAACCCAAGCATTAAATGAATATGGAATTTAAACTGTTTTGTGTATGATGGCACAGTGGCTTAGTGGTTAGCACTGTCGTCTTGCACCTCAAGGTCCTGTGTTTGAATGCCACGTCAGGTCTATGTGCATGGAGTTTGCTTGTTCTCCCCATGCTTGGTGGGTTCCCTCCATGTTCTTCGATTTCCTCCCACAGTCCAAAGACATGCAGCTTAGACTAGTTGGCGTTCCCAAATTGCCTGTCTGTGCATCTCAATGTTGACCGACGGTCCTATCATGATCGTACAAAATGGGAATAAATACCATTTGCCTCCCGGTTCCTTGGATGCTTGTGTATCATGTCCAGCATTGATAAGTCTTAATTTCTAGAAGCCATGCCTTCCATGCAGCACTACAGCTCTGCCCTTTGGTTCAGCTCACAACCAGTGAACCCAGTGGAAAAAGACAACAGGGTTAGATTTAAATGGGCTGATGAATCTTTCTATGAAAGCTCTCACATACACATCCTGGCCAAAAATACAGTAAGTCACTGTTTAAGAACGGTCAAAATATTGAGTTGCATCAAGCAAAGAAAACAACTAAGGAGATTTTAAATGAGGGTTAATGGGTTAAGAACCTTTTATATCTAATACCTTATAATATCTTATATCTAATATCTAAGGACATTGTGGACGAAATGTGGTCAGGAAAACATAATGATTGGTGATCAACCAAAAAATTAGTGAAGGAATCATTTTCACATGAGAACTGGCCACAACATTGTGTGATATCATCAAAGCGAACGGTAAATGAATTCTTAGAGTGTGTGACTTTCATGACCAGCCAGTGTATTATCCAATTAATAGATGTTGCCATTGGACTATTTTTAGCCTGGCATTTTCCCTGGCCAAATTCGAGACATCTGTCATTGGCAAAGATGTCTTTTTCCACATCATTAAGAAAAAAAAAAAAACTCACTGAGACATGGTGATTATTGAATATGATGAAATCTATGACATGAACTGGACAGTATCATTATGTACTGAAGAAGTCAAAGATTGCGAATGTAATCAGAGTCACGTTTGAACAGTTATTAGTCTTCCATTTAATAGATTTAGTCGACAGATTGTCCACTTTAATGGGAATTGGTTTGGTCTCAGTTCATTTCCATTTCGAACGGCTTTAATCAGTTTACTCTGTTCTGATTTATGGGTATATATGTTGTTGTTGTTTTTTTTCATGTCATTCAGAACAAGCTATCAATCTGATTATTACCAGACTATTAGGCTTCATGCAAATAATCTGACAAACAGTTTTGATATTTCTTTTCTCCACTTTCTCCTTCCTCTCCATCACTCTCTCTCTCTCTCTCTCTCTTATATCTTCATCTGAGCGCTCTGTGCACTCACTCAGTCTTCCGTCTCTCTCGGCTCTCCTGCTGGCAGCGAAATGGCCACAGCAAGCAAGCACACTAACCCTGTGCCCTCGCCAACAAAACCAGCATGCCATGACAGCCCATAAACAAGCGTTCTCACTCTCTCCCTCACACACACATGCACATGCACATGCACATGCCAGGCTGTAAACAAGGAACATAAATCACTTTGTAACAATATGCAAGTCTTCCTTGGTCTGTGGTTAGCGTAGGAAACCGAGCATTGTTAATGTAGAAGACTGAGCCATGTCTCCAGTGCCACCTCTCACGCCCTCGCGACGCGGCCCAACATCTGCTGTCGTGGGATGCCAAATCTTGCACAAGTCACCCGCGAGCAGCTCCCTGATATGGCACACAAGGCGTTCTCTCAATACTATGGAAATAAAAGGAAAAAAAAGTGCTTTCCAAACCTCTTGTGTAATGCTGCTGATGTGTAGATACTGTATATGGGTTTATAGATTTCAGGTCGTGAAATATCGTGACACTTACAGGCACTGAGGGAGGGTTATAATTTCCTGACGTCACACTGGTAACTGGAAGGGAAATTATGTATGCAAAGTATGCATGTGGTGAAATACTGTATGAGGTGGAGAGATCAATAAGTGTATACTGTACAAAATAGGCGAAGAGCAGCATGACCTTCATCACACACTGAGTTGACAGGCTCCAAAGCAAAAAAAAAAATATATATATATTTTTAATATAGTACTATATATATATATATAGTACTAATGATAAAAAGGAGAATGAAGGAAGGAGAGGCAGAGAGAGAGAGAGAGAGAGAGAGATCATGAAGATGGTCTGAAGACGCACAGACTTAAAGGTGCAGTCAGCGAATTTGGCGGAAGATAGCTGAAGATAGCTGTTTTAAAAACCCAAACAAGTACAGCGTTTCCACCGAAGATGGCTATGTTTATATGCAAGAATTTCTGCCCGCAGAATAAATCCATCACAATTGCAGATTCCACATGAACTGTTTATATTAATACTAAACAGGGTTACTTGTAGACGGTCTCCTTTCATACACACACACCGCATTACCGTTAATCCAATACAAATTTTTCCGAATGCATTCAAGTAGCCAGGTTTTGTCACAACATTACCATTATCCATCAGCATCCTGTAATGCCTTTACTGTATACCTGAATGTTTTACTTTCCAACTGAGCTATCAATTCGTGCATTACCGGATTTTTAGGCTGCATGTACTGTAAAAGTAGATTATGTTAAAACACATCCCAAGAGAAGGAACTTGCGCATTATATTGCAAATAAACGTGATTAAAAGCTAAGAAAAGGAAGAAGAGGAATTCCCTAATCCTGATTGGTTGGATGATGTCGGGTCACATCATTTCCTTTTTTTTTTATTATTATTATTTATAGGTACGCTCCAAGCTGATATTTTATTATCTGATGCTACAATGCGGAGAGAAGTTCACCAAATATTACGGAAAAGATCTTCTGACTTTAAAATCGCTGACCTCACCTTTATATGCTGTTGGAATTTGTTAGGTCGGGATATTTTGCACTTTACAGAAGTTACATTCAGTTCCTGATTCTGCAAATAACAAGAAATCGAAGACATGGGAAATTTTTTTTTTTTTTATTTTATTCATAACTTTTGGAGGAGGATGGAATTCAAAATGTTGTCATTTTCAGACAATGTATATTCCTCTCCGTTCCTTTCTCTTTTTTTTTTTCACATCGGTAGCAGAGACATGGAGTAGGTCCCCCCCAAATAGTACCCCTGTCTTTCTGTCCAGAGCTCTTTGGCTCACTGGCTTTCTGTCTAAGAAATGATGATGTTGGTTTCCCTCCGTCGCCCCGGCGTTGTGTTCGCCGCTTTGCATTTGCATAGGAGCTGCTGCTGGATGAGGATATATGGGGCAGCTTTAAGGAAATTGTGCGGCAGCCGCTGAACGGCGGGCGGAGAATAGTAAGTGTCAGTGATGGACGGCAGGATATAAATAGCCCCAGTGATGGCAGGATAATGCATGGCACTTTTTCCGCTTGCCACCGTTCTCGACTGGCAGCAAGACGAAGGGAAAAGCGGGCCGCGTGTTGTTGTTTTTTTTTTTTTCAGGTCACTCACAGACTCCTAGAGGTGCAGGAAGAACGGTTGATTAATTATTATCATTATTATGATCATGCTTAGCAGGCGCATAAATCAACGTGATGTCAGTCTCAACTGAGTGTCGGAGTGATGAGGAAATCAGGAGTAAGGAGGATCTGTCAGCTTTTGGTATCTCTCTGTCTCTTTTTTTTTTCTTAACACATGCACCCTGTTCCTGGATGTGTCAGTCTTGAAGAACAGCATGATGCTGTGTTGTTTTTATCACCAGAATGAAGTGGCTGTGAGAAGCGCAGTCAGCGTACGGGTTTACTGGAAAATATTTTGACTGGAATCGATCTAGTCCTCCAGAACGCCCCGTGCCGTTAACACCCTCCCTCAAACCCTCGCTCGCATACTTATTCATGCGGGATTGCCTCATAACCATTTACATTCGCTTGTTAATGGCTTACTGTAAGTCTCCGGGGACGAGGGGTATCTAAGGGGAGGTATCGGCTTTCCGTCCACGTCTCGTCAGCCGCTCCTGCTATCGTTCTCTTACTTTCATTCATTACCTTATTCTTTTTTTTTACATCTCGCGCTGATGACAGCGCCATAACAGAAGCAGTGAGCGCTTCTCGTCACGTGTGGGATGCGCGGCAGGCACGTCTGCCGGTTACCGCATCTCTGTGTGTGACTTTTATGAATACGCGGACCCAGCCGAGGCCTCGGGCGGATTTGTCTTTATAAAAGAGCTTTGACACATCTGCCAGTAGCCCACTTCATTTATTCCACTTGCGTAGATTAAGGCTGGCATTACATGTAAGGTCACATCATGCATCCTGGTTACCCTGACACGGGCGCGATGCCACGCATGGCCGGTCAGACGGGCGAGCCGAGGCAGCCATGGCAGGGGGAAATTTTCATCAGTGCCGGTTTGAGCCACTTCCTCCTTTTCTCCCTCACTCTCGTTTGTTATCCCCCTCCAGTTCTCCTGATGTGCAGCTTTTTTGCGTGACTTGCTTTGATGAGGAATTTCTTCTCCTCCAGCTCTGGTGTTCATGTTTGTCCATGTGTTTCGCCGGCTAATCCAGAAGCGCTCGCAGAGCCTGTGGATTTCATTCAGCCCCGCGGCCTTGCTGGCGAGATGCGCGCTCATTAGTAGGGAAGCTGAGGACTCGACCGTCCTCGCTGTGTTTGATGTGTGTGAGGCAGAGAGTGTGTGAGCCTGGTAAGTCTTTGAAGGCCCATCAGCTCAGACCCTCTGCTACAATGAGCAAACGAATAAACAGAAGAGAGCAAGATCAATCGTGACCTACTAGATCATCACACTGCACGACAGCGGTAGGGCTGTGTTTGTGTTTGTATTTGTTAGACGTGGACATGTTCACGGTTAGCTAACTACTACTGCTACATCTTCTTCCTCCTGCCTTGTGTGAGTTTTTTTTTTTTTCTTTCGTTTTTTTATCCTCAGCAGACTCATAATTCTCCATTTCTTTCTCTTCGGGTTCCACACAATCTCCGTTCTGTCCATCACTCCAGTCTGGGTGGCTACGGACCTTTTCCTGCCCTTCTATTCCCACTAGCTCAGGCTGGTTGCTGTCTGCTGCTATCTCGTCAAACGCCCAAGATAAGACTAAGCTCTTTGACTAACCTCTGCCTATTGAGTTTTGCAACTAATGCTCTTTTTCTTTTGGACTTAATTTCACCATCAAAAGTAATTGCGACAACGAAATTGTACTTTTGTTCATTTCTCAGACGTTCTGGTCAGAGGGCATGAGCAGCCCGTCTCAGGTCACTGATCCTTGCATTTTTATTCTCTCAGTCCTCCAATGGTTAAATCTTAATAGCTTTATGACTATTTCTGAGAAAAATCATACAACTTAGCCCGAAAGACGGAAGTAAATTATATGTCTCTTTTCGACTCGACCTTTTAACAGAAAATATCTGTTATTACTAAGATTTATGGTCCCAGATTTTTCATTATGTTTAGTGGTGAATTGGCCCTTTTTTTTAACTTAAAGCTGTATAATCATAGAGAAAATTCTACCACGTCCAACATGACAGGTCACACGGTACGTGTGTTATGTGTTATTGTCTTGTTTAGAGGGGGAAAAAATCTTTTACAGTAATTTTATGAATCAAAAATCCATAATCATGTGTCGAAATGCTGTGAAAATTGTGAAAGTATGTTCCTACAAAAAAAAAAAAAAAACACATGCAGCAAATCAAGTGAGTAGCTTCGGTCCAAAATATTATCCACAAGAAAAAAGAAAAAAAAAAGGCCAAGGCCAAGGTCAAGGCAGGGTAGAATAGCAGTAATAAATCAAGGTCGTCGGAGCAACAAATCCAAAATATAGCTCAAGGGTCAAAAGACATAAAAGTGCATGGCAGGACTTCGCAATGAGACAATGTTGATGAGCTGTCCATTGTACTGTAGCAGAAAGGTAAAAGGTTCGGCGTGGTGGTTAGCACAAGACACAATGCTTACAATCCAAGAACAGATTTACCAAAACGCTTACGATTTTCCGGTCCGTAAAATGATAATTTTGATCACGCAATTACGCGTAATTACTTTTGACAAGCAATTAACTCCATATATTTTCTCCACTTTAGTTATTGCATTCATTCTACTTAATGATCCAGTGTAGTGTAATTTGTTGAGGTGTTTGTTTCTCAGTAGGTTCAGTCACAGATTGTCAGCTTTTCTATCCGGTGATGTGTGCAAAGACGCTTAAAAGATGCTCTGACAAAAAAAAAAAAAAAAGTGGTGACGTTAATGTGATATCAGCATTTTATTCAGCGTAAAGGATGTGTAATTAAAACAACAACAACAACAACAACACCTATGATAGTCACAGACAAGAAAGTACTAAAAAGTAAAAATAAAATAGCAAAGACTGAAAAATGACTAATCAAGTAGCAGTTAAAATCCACCTTGGGTCTTTAGGCAAAGATCCGGTCCTGGATGTCGTATTCGCTCAGTGCTGACTATAATAAAGCAATATTATTAGCTATTAAATAATAATAACCTGTGTATTTAGTGTTGCTTTTATTCTTTATAGATATTTATATGTTCAGCTTTAATGGCGGCTCAGCCGCGCGCTTTCTGACTCGGTAACGCCTTCCGTCTTCATCTTGACGTTTTATTCCCCAATAAAAACGAGTTAGGAGTTGACTAGTTGAGTCAGCATCATTTTTCTCCGTGCTTCTACGAAGCAGACGGTTCACAGGTCCAGACACAGAACGAGGTGAACACGGCGGTTATTTTTGTGTTAGCCTCATTCCTGAACCCGTTTAGCGCTGTAAACTCGGCACAGATCTCAGGGTTTTTTCTTTTTCCTCTCTCTCTCTCTCTCTCTCTCTCTCTCTCTCTCTCCGTCTCTCTCTTTTGGAAATCTATTCCAGGAGGCTATTATTGTACTTAACGCTCTTAATGTACTCTTTAACACTTCAGGCTAATTTTTAGTCCTTCTTGATTTAAGTTGTATAATTTCCCAGCATTCATTCAGGTCAGGAGTGGCAATAATGAAATGAGTAAGACAGTGGTGTGATAAGATGAGCGGGAGAGTGTGTTCTCGAGGAATCGTTTTAATGAGTGTGCTGCCGGCATGTAATTCAGTGGGTGGATAATTATAAACACAAAGGAAAAGATCCCTCTCTCTTTCTCTCGCTGTCTCAGATCACCTCGGCCCAGGCAGCCGTGTCCTGTCGGTGATTTATCCTGTAAATAGAAAACCGCGCACACCCTCTCCATGCTCCGCGGCCCAGATGAGCCCGATATAGAGGCGCTTAACCCCGGCCGGCTGCTTTCCTCCGACATGAAAACGCAGCAGCGAGTAAACAAGAGTTAGCAAACCGCCATGCGAAATGAATATTGTATACACGTATTCCTGCTAAGTCTGTTGTTTATGTCAGGGATGGCCTTTATAGTGTTAGCTAGGCCTCTTAGCGCAGTTAAGTTTCCCATCATCCCACGCTGACCATCAATCCTTAATCCCTCTCTCCCTTTCTTTCTCTCTCTCTCTTTCTCTCGTTCTCTACTTATTCTTCAGCGCTCAGCTCGTGCTGCCTGCCTGCCTGTCTTTCTCCTCTCTCTCTCTCTCTCTCTCTCTTCCTTCTGTGCTCACCTTCCCTCCTTCCAGATGGCGCATTTCACAACCTGCTAGGCACGATCAATCAAGCCCAGATGCAGACTGGGCTATTAAGGTCAGTAATGATCGTCCTTTGAGCGTTATGAGCCCGGCTCCCGTTGTAAAGCAATGCATCAAACTGCTTCCGCCGCCCGCTTTCGCCCGCCCCCTTAACAAGCCGGCTTAAAATATCGGCCCGAGGATAGGAAATGAAAAGGGTACAACCTTATCTCTCCGAAGACAGGCCGTTGTAGCCCCGAGGTGTAATAAAACTACAGGACCCGACTGTCGCCGGGAGTCATCTTTTTTATAAGCAATATCTTTCAAAGTTCAGCTAAGCGGTGGGCACCGGGCACTGGATTGGACTGTAATGCATCATGGGGTGTCTGACTACCTTCTGCCAGGGTCCTCTCTGGTCCGATTCTCCTCCTCCTTCTCCTCCTCCTCCTCTTCCTCTTCCTCGTCCTCCTCCCCCTCTACCAGGGGACTTCTATCTATTACAACTATAGCCAACACAGTCCTCCGCTGGTCTCATGGGTTCTCGCTAAAACAATAGCAGGTCCTCGGGGATGTCATGTGGGTGTGAATGTGTGAGTGTGGGTGATTGCAATATCGCTCTTTTGTGCGCTCAAACCTGATATCGCATCTGTGTGAGCTTGGCTCAGTCCGTGTACATTTGGCTCACTGACTTGGAGCACTTTGCATATGCATGTGAATGAGCATATGTGCACGTCTGTGTTTGTTTCTCCGAGTTTGACATAGATGCACTCAAGCGGCCCACGCCTTTAAAGCCAGAAGGCCCTTGTCTCACTCTCACACTCTCTCAGGTCCGGCATCGGCCCTTAATTTATGGTCCATTCTGCAAAAAGCCTCTTAGGCGTGCTGCAGCTGGAGTATAAATCTCTCTCTCTCCCCCTCCTGCTCTTGTCCATCACCTTTTTTTTTTCTTTCTGATGTTTATGTGTGGATATAAACAGCCATTATTAAGCCACCATCATCAGCCATAAGAGCACAAAAAGGCAGCGAGTGCATATGTATGTGTGTGTGTGTGTGTGTGTGTGCGCACCGCTCTTAATGAACAGACTAATTAATTAATTAGGGTTTTGAAAGCCAGGCCCACTTCTGCATAAATAAAGTACAGCTCTGTCCTGGTGTGATGGTGCTGTTTATCTTCTGTCTGGAGGCCAGCTGGTGTGTACCTCACACCTCCGTCACTGCCATGAGGCCTGCTAATGTTTACACACCATCTATTGGCTATTGCTCACAGCTCTATATGTTATGCAACGGCTTCCATATGCCTCTGCCCCGATCTGATCTCTCTATATACACACACACACACACACACACACACACACCGCACTGGAAGTCGTAAAATCAGTCAGAACGTATACGAGATAGACATATTATTTATGAGAAGTGTGTTATACAGCATGTAATGGGTAAAATATAGCGGTATGCTGTTAGTCAAAAATAATCAACACAAGTCTGGTGTTATATTTTGTTGCCATGAGACAGTTTTTCTATAACAACACTAAAGAGCAAGTATTTTTGTGTTTTTCTTAATCCACTACAGTTTGCCAGTGCTAATGATTTCTTCTTAGATTACAAAAAACAAGACATATTTTTAAAATCCATTTTATGTACAGTACGTGAACTGTGGTTTGAAATACAGCTGCTATAACTGCCTTCATTTTATAAAATTATAAAATGACCAATCAGATTCAGGAATTTAACAGCGCTGTGCTAGATTTGTCAATAGGTATTTCTATTGAGCAAATGGCAGCATGCTGGCTTAGTGGTCAGCACCGTCACCTCGCACCTACAGGGTCCGGGTTCGATTCCTGTCATGGGGTCTGTGTGGGCGGAGTTTGCATGTTTTTCCCGTGCTTGGTACGACGGGTTTCCTTCCACAGTCCAAAAACATGCAGGCTAGGCTAACTGCCGTTCCCAAATTGCTCATAGTGTGTGAATGTTGACTGGAGGTCCTACCACGGGTGTAAAAATGGGAATAAATACAATGGTCACCATTGGTCTCCACAGCTACTAGTTGGACTACAGAGGTTACAAGATGGATGGATTGAGCAAATATGTGACTCATCACATTAAAACGGGTATGACGTCTCATTGCAGGTGCATACTTCCAGTTTATTGAGTCTACCTCGGCCTCATTTTGAAACCAGGATTTCCCTGCTGTCTTTAAAAATAACTTCACCATCAGCATAGTTTTACATTGAAAAAAATGCCTGTACTCCATGACTGGAGTAACGAGCTTGAATAGTGTTCATTAACCCTTAAAACCCAAGCAGCATGGATCTGTTGGTGTCTTCAACAATCTCGAGGAGACTTCAGACATCAAACAGCGCGTCTGGCTTTGTCAGGTTAAATCAAAATTATCATTACTTTCGAAACATGTACATTTTATCCCTACTGGAAGATGGGGATGATGTCACAAAAATGTTGAGCTCAGCAAATGCGTGTATTATTTTTAGTCATAGAAACGACCTAAAAACCACCATAAAACCACGTGATCATATGTACCTGTGCTATTTCTTTGCCTGTGTGACCCATTTTTTTGTTTGTTTGTTTTTTTGTGCTCAGTCAGATTTGTGTAGTTGGTTAAAATTAAATAAAATTAAATTTCTTATATTGACTAGGTTGTGAGTTATATAAAATATTTAACAATTATTTATTTATTAAAACATCGTAACGCTAAAATGCTGTGGATTTTAAGGGCTACATTGCTTTAAAACAATGATTATCATTAAAACTTTAATTCTGTTTTGGTCGATAAAGTATCTATCAACCGATTTTAGCTGAAATTGAAACTTTTATACATTTCACCTGCTGGACTCTACTAGTCATAGGACAAAATTAACCTGTGTGACTGAACACCTGACTTGGTACTGTATTACGGGTCACGTATACTGTAGTCTTGCAATTGTATTAAAAACAAAACTATTAAATTATCAATTATTATTAAAATCACACAACATTTAATTCCACACAGATAGACTCCATTTAACAAACACACACGCACACACTGTGTTATGTGTTGAGACACTGAAGTCCATTCCAAGTTGTAAAACTCCAAAAAGCAGCGGGGGTTGAACACAAGGCACTGTATAAGTACAAGTGCAGCATGTATGTGCACTGAGGTACTGTATATTAGAGTTTGCTATGGGGGTGGGTGTGCATTATTGAGTACACACACATATACAAAGCACATGGCCTCAGGCAGAAGCACAGACAGCTCTTCATGGAGGTGGTGTGTGTTGTGAGGACTGGGGAGGAAGATAAAGTCCAGGCTGAGGGGACGTAGTTCCAAAATGCATCGCGGGTGTATGTATTCCACCAGATGGAAAGGATCTGGATGATGCTGCCGGCTGGACTTGTTTTCAATCTAAATATGAAACTCGCCAGTTGATACCTGGTAACACAATATGCTGGTAGTGTTCCTGCAAGCCAGGTTTATAAATCATCCGTCTGGCTGTCAGAGACGAAGCGTGAGCTGGACGATGCCGGAATGATTTACAGCAACACTCTTTCTGTCGGCAAACCTGGTTAACATGTGTGAGTCATATCAAAATTCTGAGAGATCGAATGCAATCTGAAAAAAAACAGCTATTCAAGTAATATCCGATCAGCGGTACATCGATAAACACATGTATACACAAGAGTTATTTATGTATAGGAACATACTGACACATTATCTTATAGAAAACGCACACACAAATACACACCTACACGGTTCTCCCTGTGCATTACAACATTCATTCCCCACTCATGCTGGAACTCTCTGTACTTTCTGAGGAATAAAAGCTAGTATGTTGTTTGGAGCGCACTTGGCTCTTCTCTGAACCCCTTCTGATTTATGACCTTGGAGGAACATTTGCCCATTATTCTGCCTACGCAGATATGAAAATAGACTTCATTTCACAAGCTGCACCTGACATAGGGACAGGACAATGTGTGTGTGTGTGTGAGTTTGTGTGTTAGGCAAAATGCTTGTAGCTGACCACTTCTCTACAAACTATTTCTCGCTCTGTCTAAAATGAAGACATTGCTCCTAATGGAGTGCTAGACTAGCAGCAGGTGCTGCTCATATGGAACTGGGACCATCGAGAGGTGTGTATATCTAGCACTGGGTTTTCGGTTTGGAGTTTAAAAGTTCTATGTAGATCCCTACCGCACCAAAGGGCTAGAACCATTATCCATCCAAAATACTCATGGGCAATGCTTTGGCTAAAAGTCAAGTTAAAATATATAGAACGACGAGGTAGGTACAATTGGGATTCCCCAGGTTTGATTCCCAGCCCCTGGATGCAGCGCCGGTCCCAAACCTGGATAAAATGGAAGGGTAGTGTCCGGCATAAAACCTGTGCCAATCCTGTGCAGGAGCAACCGAGAGACCGACAACATTAAATGAAATAAACAGCCTCAGATATTTTAATAATCAGCAATTGATAGTACTGTGGCCTCCTACTGTACCTCTAGGATTGAGAGTCCGAGGCCCGCCTTTGCATCTGTGCGCGTAGTAGAGTTTGCATGTTCTCCCCATGCTTGGTGGTTTTCTTCCAGCAGTCCAAAGACATGCAGATTAAGTTAACTGATATTTTCAAATTGCCTGTATGTGTGTGCTTGTGCCCTTTGATGAACTGGCACCCTGTCCAGGGTGTACCACGCCTTATGCTCCGATATGTGGTTTACTCACTCACTCATCATCTATACCACTTTATCCTGTATACAGGGTTGTCAGGGGGGGGCTGTAGCCTGGGGGCCAGGAGACTTAGGGCACGAGGTAACTATTCTAGCTACGGTCATGGTGGATCCAGAGTCTGTCATGCGAAGATAAAGGTGTGTGCATGCTGGGTGGGATATCCCTTCATTTCAGGACACCATGGGGCAATTAAGGATCAGTGTACCTATGCATTTTCCTGGGAGATGGGAGAAAACCAGAGAAACTGGAGGAAACCCAGACGGACACGGGAAGAAGTTGTGAGACAGAAAACTTGAGCTTAGCCTCATATCAGGGACCCTGTAGCTGACCACGGCTCGTCACCGTGCTGGACTGTGTGCTATTTCTGCATGACTGTTGGTGTTTGGGAGATCTTCAAATAACTGCAAACACTCTCTCCCCCTGTCAGGATACACGATGTCCTGGGCTGTTTAGTTGGATAGGAGGCAAAGTGTTTTTTATCCACAAACACGAACCACATCCACACACCTACACAATATCTGCTGACCCGACTCTCTCAGCACATCTTCTACATATCCTCAATGTATTCTCTGTTCACTTATAACAACACCATGCTCCCATCCTGTCTTACTCTTCACCCCTTTTCTCTCTCTCTGGACTCGGTTCTTGAGTGGCAAGGTGACATTGTGTGTCATATCAGCATTCCGTGGCAGTCCCCTTCCCTCTAGAGAGTAATTATTTTTTTCAGAGTGAAAGGTTCAATTTGCTATAAAAGAACAAGAGCCCCAGGTACAGGGAGGGAGCGTGAGAGGGAAGGAGAGCGAGAGTGCTAAAGAAACGGAGAGGAGATGGAAGTGGATGATAGAGAGAGAAGGAGAGCAAGGTGGGGTCTCGAGGCTGATCTTGGCTCAGTGAGCTCAGTGGTTTAGACAGGCTGGTCTTGTTGGCGAGCCTGCAGGGAGGCAGTGTGCTGTGGTTTCTTCTCCAGCAGTGATTACGCCACCTCTCTTTTTCTATCCCTGACACTGGTCTGAGCCAGAGTCTTTGAGGAAAAACTGCGAGCAGGGGAAATTAGTCAGGCATAGCCCAATGACCCAAAAATGCTCTTCTGGCAGACAAGAGCAGCTGCAGCTGTGGACTACTACACAACTATATCATTGAGCTTTAGTAAACATTCACCTACTCGCTTGAGGAACCTGCTCTCAGTATATATCAATTCAAAGCCATATATGTTTCTTTTATAGTGTATTCTGTGCCTGTCAGTCCCTGTGAGGAAGGCGTGTCCCCTGCCCCTGTTACTCCCAGTGAAACAGGTGTGGTCCTGGTGCCTCTTAGTCCTAGTAAAGGTCAGTTCTGTGTGCCTGTCAGTCCCTATGAAGTAAGTATATGGCCCCTGTGCCTGTCAGTCCCTGTGAAGAAGGTGTGGTCTGTGTGCCTGTCAGTCTCAGTGAAGAAGCCATGGCCACTGAACCTGTCAGTTCCCGTGAAGAAGCCATGGCCCCTGTGCCTGTCAGTCCCTGTGAAGAAGGTGTGGTCTCTGTGCCTGTCAGTCCCTGTGAAGAAAGTGTGGTCTCTGTGCCTGTCAGTACCTGTGAAGAAAGTGTG
>JAQMYL010000015.1:8527320-8570018 GCA_030014365.1 Clarias pachynema | reverse complement strand
AGAAGGCATGGCCTCTGAACCTGTCAGTCCCTGTGAAGAAGGTGTGGTCTCTGTGCCTGTCAGTCCCTGTGAAGAAGCCATGGCCCCTGTGCCTGTCAGTCCCTGTGAAGAAGGCATGGCCTCTGAACCTGTCAGTCCCTGTGAAGAAGGTGTGGTCTCTGTGCCTGTCAGTCCCTGTGAAGAAGCCATGGCCCCTGTGCCTGTCAGTCTCAGTAAAGAAGTCATGGCCTCTGAACCTGTCAGTCCCTGTGAAGAAGGTGTGGCCTCTGAACCTGTCAGTCCCTGTGAAGAAGCCATGGCCCCTGTGCCTGTCAGTCCCTGTGAAGAAGGTGTGGCCTCTGAACCTGTCAGTCCCTGTGAAGAAGGTGTGGCCTCTGAACCTGTCAGTTCCTGTGAAGAAGCCATGGCCCCTGTGCCTGTCAGTCCCTGTGAAGAAGGTGTGTTCTCTGTGCCTGTCAGTCTCTGTGAAGAAGGCATGGCCTCTGTGCCCGTCAGTGCCCATGAAGAAGTTGTGGCCTCTGTGCCTATCAGTTTCAAAACTATGTCCCTGACACGACCTGTCTGATTAAAGATGTGTCTTGCCACTTCTAAACCTGTCTTATTATTTAAGTTAAATTTTTTAATTGGTTAATTTATTGACTTTTTTTCTTTCTTTCCCCACTACATTGATAACATTTTAATACTCATTATGAACACTAAACGAAAACAATAATACCACACAGAGGTTTCAGGGTCTCACTTATTTAATACAAGAAAATGAATATAGTGTACTGTAATGTATATAATTTTATTTTATGGCCCACTGTTATGCTTTTAAGGTAATTTTGTACATCGTACATGTAGGAACAAAAATATACCTTTACACTTTATACTGTTATGGTACACTTTTTTTCCTGACAGTGAAAAGAAACACGCTCCAAGTGTCTAGTATTAAGTCGAGTAAAAGACTAAGGGTATAATTTCGAAAATGTTCTGCCACTTACTGAAATTGCTTTAGGGGCGGAAGTGTTTTTTTTTTTTGTGTGTGTGTATGTGTGTGTGTTGCCATGGCACAGTGCTTGACATGTGCATTTAGGCTTATATGCTAGTGCACATGGCGCCTGAGGTTGACTGGGTTATTATTTGTAGAATTATGCTGTCAGACTGTATAGTTTGTGTGTGTGTATGTGTGTATGTGTGTGTGCTTATATAGAGGTACTGTATGACTGTCTTTAAGTGTGCATACATTTGTTTCTACTTCTACTGTAGAAATTCCTGTGCAAAGTTGTCACCACGTTTCATTCGCAGGTCATCTTTTGTGGAAGTGTCTCAGGAACCACAGCGTGTGTGTGTGTGTGAGAGAGAGAGAGAGAGAGAGAGAATGAGAGAGAGAAAATGCGTGCGTGCTTATGAATTATTCTACAGCTGCTCAGTGAAACAGAGGGGCTGCAGCCTGTTGCACTTCTCACACTGCAAACAGATTGGCAGGCTTCACAGCCTCTGTGCACATCACACACACAGCCTCCCGAGCTCACAGGCTCAGTTCGCCGTTCAGCTGCTCCAGCATAATGCGTTCGAGCGAACTCTCGCCTTGCTTCCAGCACTACTGTATGTTTTGTCACATTGCATTAGTACAACTGCGAGCTTTCACTGACATGATGTTTTTTTGAGGGGGGGGGACGTGCAGCATACTCAATTGCATGAATGTTCCCACACAATCGATAGCTGATTCAGCAAGAGTTGTGCAATAGACATTGAAGGATTCTTTCCGAACCATGACTCAATTCGAGTATACAGTAGTGAGATGATAGTCTTGAGCGTTATGAACAGTATATACTGTACATCAATACCTTCAGCAATCATGTCCTCAGCATCATAAAACTAGGAACAGGAAGTAATGTGAAAATTACTCAACATGTAGCCCCAAACATACCTGATGTGGGTTGTGCCATGCTTCGTGTTGAAGCGTACCCCAAATAAACAATCGAAACAAACTCTGAACTCCAGCATTGTTTTGTTGTTGTTACAGTTAGTGAACTCAAATTCCTGAACTAGAAATGACCCAAACACATCAATGTGCTCATTTAGGACGGATTTCACCAACCAGTTTTTATCCACTGATGAAGCACTTATTTGTCTCCTGTCCTTTTGTTCTTTCCCCATTCTTTTTTATTTCCTTAAGAGCAGAGCCAGTGAAAACAACCTGGAGTAAATTATTCAAAAGGGCATTAAAATGAACACAGAGGCTGGAAGAGCAATTTGCATAGCCTGTTGAGAGAGAGAGAGCGAGAGAGAGGGCGGGGGTATGCATTGTTTAGTCCAAGCTGTCTGCTTACTGGGCATTGTTGCTAATGTGTCCTCACTTCAAAGCTCTTCTTGTTACTGGCTATTTAAATTGCAAATCTTACATTTGGCAAACTATAATATCTCATCTTCCTCCAGCAATTACCCTCCTCCTACCATCAGATAAAGAAATGCTAGCTCCTAATAAGCATCCACTATGGGGGGCTAATGGCTTCCCCGAGCTCTTTTAATTCCATTCATACTTTTACATAAGAAATTAATAATTAATTGGCAGTAAACAAGCATTTAAGATGCTTACCACACCGTGGTCAGCTAATTGGCTCATTAAATGTAACATTAGGTGGGAGAGGGGCTGTCGACAGGCCCTGCAGGACCCACTCAGTGCGCTGCGTACAGGGAGCATTGATCATCCCAAAGCACTGCCAACCTGATTAAAGACCAATAAAGCCCCTCTGCTGCTTGGCGTCTCTCAGAAGTGCGCCCCAGCCACCTCCAAACCTGATTTGGAGCGCCGACGACCAGGCTGGCGTAGCCTTAATAAGCGTTGAATGGAGGAAGTTGCCCTTTTTACGAGCTTTATGTTGCGGTGTTAAATGGCAAATATACTTCACTGCTCACAGTTAGACTGGGGAGGGTTTAAGCGCTAGAACTATTGATGAATTGCAGGTAAATGGGAACCAAATTTCGGGACAGATTACCAACCAGACCTATTGGGAATGTGCTAGGGACCCTGGATGCTGGTGGGCCCTTGAGATGCATGGACTTATGGTTAAATAAAAGGTTAGACTGACCATTACTCTAAGCCACACATATCAGCCATACCTATCAGTGAGTTATTAAAACCGAAGACACTGTTGGGTGTTTGGTTGTGAGGATCTTTGGTTGTTTGGTTGTGTGGTTGGTAGTTGTATTGTTAGTTGGCTAGTTGGTTAGTAATTTGGTACGCTGGTTGGTTGGTTGGTTGGTTTAAGGCTAATTTGCTCATACAGTATGGTTAACTGTTGGTTACTTGATTGGTTGGATGGTTGGTGGTTTGGTTGGTCGCTCGGTTAGCTGAGTAGATGTTTGATTGTGTGGTTGGTTGGTGGTTTCATTGGTTTTTCTCTAGGTTTTCTGTTCTTTTCCCGCTGTCCAGAAAGATTCAGGTAGTCAGCCTGGCGAGAGCAACCTAAATTTGTTCCTGGACATTTAACAATAAACAGTAACTATGTAATGTGAATGTGTACTGTATGTATGTGAATTGAATTGTCTGCCTGCCAATGGTCAATCGGCCACTTGCACCACCATCATACTTTGATGCGCACTCTAGCACACTAGTGGAACGAAGTGGATACAAAGTAAAATAAGATGTTTGTATGAGCTTTTAGTATGCTAATTAGGCCCAACCTCCTTTCTATGGCACTGAGAGTATGTGACCTGAGACATTATTATAATTTTCTTCTAAACAACAATCATGTCAGACACAGAGCCAAGCTTTTTATAGAATCTGCCAAGAAAATTTGTTTGGGTTTTCGACATCTTGTTTGTTTTGATGTCTTGTCATGTGACCATTGCATTTGCATACTCATTTGCATACTCTGTGTTCAATTATTTTAATGTTTATACAACACATTGTATTCTCTCTAGTGATTTTATTAAATTTTTTCTCTTCATTTTAACATACTGTACATTCTTACACATGTAATAGAAACCATGTATGGTGCTCACACCGATGTTATAACATCAATACCCCATTTTCTCAGTAATAAATAAAAAGTCAGATTTTTATAGATATATATAAAGTACTTTATTAGTCCTAAAGGGGCATTGGAAGAAAAGAAAAAAACATGCCGTCAAGAAAGAAAATATTAAGACAGATATTAAGACTGGAAAAGAGTGTACTGTGAAAGAATTATTGATAAATTCTTTTTTAAAAAATAAATAAATAAGAAAAAAAACCTGGTACCTGATGCTGAAATTGATAACTGATACAGTCAGGGTGATAAGTGAAAAATATTTAGTTGTTTTGTGGAAAATTATTATCACCCAAGAGTGCATACTGTAGTTTAAACAGCATTATACTTATGTTACACTGTTCTGCACCTCTTGTACTTAACACCCAGGGCGTGTCTCATCTGCACTTGTAGATCTACTTTGATGACCCAATGGTCCAATATTATGTCTGACTATACAAGTCATATTTTTCAGCTGCATAAACTCCTTGATCCTACATAACCTGTCTGTTAATTTTACTGTAGTTACTGAAAAGTAATTACCTACAGTAGTAGTGACTGAAGAGTACGCTTAAAGATGATTGACTGTATAACAAGACAGAATGGGTTAAACAGTCTTACTGTAGTCTGTTAAGACTTTATAGACCACTCTGATAGAAATTATTCACTATAAGGTGGTGGAAACTGTAAACCAGCAAATATGTATATACCGGAACAATTTGTGATGATAAGCAGAATTTTGAGCTAAATGCAGAAACTTATTTAAAAAGCACACAAGCAGCAATACTTTCTGAGGAAATTCATTCAGTGCCAGTAATACCATCCTAAGCTTCTCCAAAGCTTCTATAATTATTTTATAGAATATGCTCAGTGTCTGGGTTTCTTCTTCTTTTGCTGGTTTGCATTTCTCAGTGTTAAAAATAGGAACCGCCTCCAAACCTCAGAAAAATTAAGTTTCAGGATTACTGGAGTGTCTAAAGTGTTAAAGCGTTGCCTGTTTAAAAAAAAAAAAATGTAATCTCTCATTTCTACCCCAGTCGGTCACCTGACAGTTCCAACACACTGCACACAGTTACCGGTCAGGGCTGAGTAAAAACATGCTTGGGCCCAGACAGGTGAAGCCAGACACTCACATCTTTTGGAATGCGTCTCATCTCATGCTGCTTAAGAAGGCAGTGTAACACACTCTGAGGAAAGCGCTATCTGATATCCACAAATGGCTAGTGGTGCTATGATTGATAAGGGAGAGAGTAAATCATCCCTCACATCCCTGGTCTGACGCTTGCCTGTAGTATTGTCAGGATTCATACTCTTGATTTTCCAACGTCAGTTGAATGCTTTGCTGTTCTGCAAATTGGGAACGCTTCCACAGTTATTTTGACTGTCTGTTGGACTCGCTGGTTGGTTTCCCCCACTTTTAATGGCTTTTCTATGGTTATAATAATCAATATAAGAGGATGACGACTGTTGATGTAAGGAGACAGAAGCGATCTTTCATGCAACCACCTGCTTACTTCCAGTTGTACGTTTATTCATATAATTAAAAAAGTAGGGGCACATTGAAAAGTTTACCACTTTTCCTGAAGAAATACATCCAATGACAAAATTACATTATCCTTTTATATGTTTTACTTTTATCCTTCTCATATGAGTATTATTGGTACCAGATTGCTTCCTCCACCCTGACATCATCTGCTATTTTCTAGTCCTGTCTTCATCAACTAATCGCACATTTAAGCTTGTGTTGTTCCACCTATTAGCCGTAATCCCACCCCAAGCTCCATGCTGCCACAAGAACCCTCTCTTCAGCCATGCTGCGAGTGATTGGTTCAGTCCATTAGCTTTTGATTACCGGTTTCTTGTGTTTGCTGGTGCATGTAAACTAGACAACAATGGAGAGAAAGCTGAAAGGCAGCACAGAGAAATCACAAGATAAGAAAAGCTTTTTCTGGCGGATGCACCAAGGTGTTGAAAAATAAATGAACTTTTGTGCAGGTGGGTGATGGGTGTGATGATGCAGAGAGTCAAGAAAGCAGGTACTCAGTGGTTTAGCCAAGCTACTGTAAATAAGCACATGGCAAGGGTTTAGGAACGTGGTGGTCTGAGGATTGGTAAGTACAGTTATGTTCGTTTATTGTTTGGACTTAAAATATATGAAAATATATGAAATGACTTAAATCAAATCTTGCTGAAATAAACGTTGGCTGGTGGAATGAATTGTGGTGCTAAGAAGTTAATTTGGTAATTCATGATTTTTTATTTTTAATGGTTAAGCCTCCGGGCTACTGATCAGAAGGTTTTGCGTTTATGCTCAGGCATTGCGTAGCAACTTTAAGGCCCTTGTCATTGTACCCTACTTGTTTAAGTAAGAATATACACTGATCAGCCATGATATTAAAACCATTACCATTAAAACCACCTAGGTTTTGGGTTCTGCTGGTGCCACTAGGGTGGCTCTGGGCCCTCAGACGTTGGTGTCTGGCACCAAGACGTTGCCAGCGGATCGTTTGGGTGCTGTGGGTTGGAGGGGGTGGTTGGCCTCCATGGATCAGACTTGTTTGTCTGGCTCATCTCATGTGTGTTGATTTGGTGAATTTGGAAATATGCCATGGTCCCTTTGCCTGCTGGGCCCCATACACGTCAGGCTGTGGTGTTCTGGTGCCCTTCTATCGTGGCCAGCATTGACATTTTTGACTGTTGTACTGCATTGGCCTTTCTGCGGGATCAGACTTTGCGGGCAGGCCTTTGGTCTGCTTGGGTATACTGTAAGTGAGCCTTGGGTGCCCATAGTCCTGGCAGGACAATAGAGAGCAATGGTGGCTTAGTGTGTTAAGGCTCTAAGTTTTTGCCAGGTTGCCTCTATTGGGCCCTCGAGCAAGGCCCTTAACCCTGTCTGCTCCAGGGGTGCCGTATAATACCTGACCCTGCGCTCTGACCCTGTGATCTGACCCCACCCTACTATCAAGCTGGGATATGCGAAGAATATAAAACTTTTACTGCGCTATAATGTATATGTGACGAATAAAGCCTGAACTAAACAGCTGGTGTATACAGTAGTTGGTGATCAGTGTTGTTCACTTGGTCATGATGTGGATTATTGGTGTCGTTAACAATAACATGTAATATTATGATGTAGCTAGGTAACACTTTATTGTAATTTCTATATTACCATGTGTGCTTATGGTTATATTTTTTCTTTTTTAAATTAATAGTAGTTGATGCACTAGTATATGTACTAGCATGGTAATTTGGACAAATATAGAGATCACTTCAAAGTTTACTTTTGTTCATAGCCTGCTCCTGGGTCAGGAGGAAGCTCATGCTGTTACTGTACAGATCATAACATTTTTCATTTTTCCTTTTTAGTTTCAACCTCTGCTTCTATCTAGACCTTGCCTAATGCTGAGCTAATAGGTAAAGGTAAATAAGTATAAACATGACATATATTTCTAACGCACTGCCTTGCCTGGCCAAAACGTCCAAAACTAAAAGAAATAAGCTGTTTTAAAACAGGCATGTTTATGTCTTTGTCTTGCTAATGCTGTAAGGCGGCAGCCACCTCGCCTCTGTCCCTGCTGGCTTTAAGGAAGTGCTTCAGGAATATAGCTCTGCCTCTGAAATATTCAAGAGACCCCAAAAATAAAGATCAGCAAGAGCTTTGAACTCAGGCGGGCAGAGAGACGAGAGACAGAGAGAGAGAGAGAGAGAGAGAAGAAAGGAGAGGGGCGGAGAGAAAAGAAGAGAAGAGAAGAGGGAGTGGAGCCTGTGTGTGTGTGTGTTTTTGTGTGTGCGTGAGTGTACAGTATATATAGAAATATACAGGGTCTTGTATCTTTATTTGAACACCACTTTGTAATTTTCCTTTTCTTTCCCACTCTATCCGCACACAGCCGTGATCCCGTTTTAAAAATGCTTTGTATGGCATGTCAGTTTGTTGCCTTATCGAAATAGATATTAAAAAAAAAAAAAAAAAACGGGTGGTAGAATAAAGAATTTCGAGACATGAATATGTCTGGAAAATGACTTAACCTCCTAACCTCTAAGGGAAGCAATGGTACTTTGTTCAAGCTCGTCTAACAGACTGTTTGGGTACAGTAGGAGCATGTCTGTGTCCTGGCAAGACTCTCACTTAAATTCTTCTAGGACATCGTATTAGGAAATATCGTAGACAGATTTTGTGATTTTCGATCCAGCCTGCATACAGTATATGTTCAGGCTCTGGTTAAGAAAAAAAAAAAAAAAAACCTGAAATGAAGAAACTATCCAGATGGATAGGATTTTTTTCTTTGTTCCAGTTTATTTTTGAAGTCAATTTGAAGTTGTAACACTAATTAAAAGCAATAAACTGGCCCTTTAAAGACAGCTGCATGCGAGGATAAAGTGTGAACAGATAAAGGGCTGCTCACATGCACATTCTCAGCTCTTTCACATAAATACTACAGCGTGAAGCCGTAAGCATTGACCCTCCGCTCCCATAAATCCACTGCAAAACCGAACAAGCTAATGCCGCAGACCTACAAAACACACACATATAGACCCCTCACCCCATAAAGGCTTTTTACAGATACTGCTCAGGTCCTGTAGTGATGTCGTCTAGAAAACATGTCTTATTGACAAAGAGACTCTGGGATCCAGGGTCTGGTGTGTTAAACTGTGTATAGAGGTGTATATGAGGAGAGTGTTTTGTATGTGAACAGGCCAGCAGTGTTGAATGCATTCACCGCTTTAATAGAATTTTATTCTTATTTATTTCGCTTTTACCCGTGCACTGCTTGCTCGCCGCTCTTCTCTTATCAGCCCTCTGTGCTCCTCTTTCGCTCCTGCGCACTCTCCTACCTGGCTCACCTTTGGCCCGGGAACTGATCTCATCTGCTGCTCGAGCAGGTGCTGCACTGAGATAGAAAGAGTCGAGAAATAGAGAGAGAGAGAGAGAGAGAGAGAAAGCGTTTCTGACTAATAACTGGAGCTTCTCATCTCCTTCACATCTGCCGACGTGGCTCCACACACACACACACACACACACACACACACACACACACGCATGCACACACAGCCCACTCAAAAAAAACAACAACACTATAGCTGATATGCACAGAAAATGCTGAGGATCAGGGCAGGCAGAGCGAGCACACAGACCCTCGCAGCACACACAAGACTGAAAGTGTGGAAACACACGCACCAACACACCCACTCAGTCATTTTCCGCCTGCTGAGCTGTGATACGGAGGCAAGGTGAGGCAGCGAGCCACGGCGGGGGCTGACGGGAGGGGTGTAGGTGAAGGTGGAGCGGGACAAAAGCCCGAGCATGGCCGATGGCCCGCAGGATTATTCAAGGCTCCGTGACACAGACGGAACAGCGCCGCTAATGAGAGAGCAGCTCATAACAGGATTTTATGCTGATTTCCTGTACAAGAATGCTCGACCCTCGTTACACGAATTTACTGCATCTAAATGACCTTCAATAAAGCATTTCATATACCTACACGCTACTCATGGAAGTTTTGAGTTTGTTTGTCTATCTGACAGATTTGCACATTCCTGTCAGTATAGATTAGTGATCTGGGAGGATTGTTTTTGTTAAATGGGGAATTCTATGTGTGTGTGTGTCTGCGTGCACACACAAAAAAAAAAAAACATGAAGGGGAAAAAAAAATCTAGCTTTTTGTCTCTTTTTAAAGGGCTTAAACAAGTCAGTCTGACTTTTCCCTATTGTGACGTCATATAAGACAAGCCCCTCCCCCAGCATTTTTCCCAGCTCTGCTGCCCTCTGCTGTCTGGTGGCCAGTTTCTCTGGACATAAAGCGAGTTAGCGGTACAGTATAAAACAGTTGCTTCATCTGAGGAGTATTTCAGATTGTATTGGAGTATTTCTGCGTGAGCTCTTGAGACCTTTGTTAACTTTCAGAAATAGTAAATGGGACCTTTAAATTATAGATCAGAATTCTTTTTCATTAGTTTTTTTGTCCCTTATTTACCACAGCATTACCACTACTGTTTATATGTACTGTAAGTGCAAAAGTTAGCATCCCTAACAGGTTCTGACTGGGAAAATTATTCGATTTTAACCATTAATACTGTAGCATTTCACAAGAATTAAAATGAAATGAGACCTAAGGAATGTAAATATATAATAATTTAACAGCATTTTTTGTAAAAATCTCCTTTTATACTTGTTGTTGTTATAAGGAACAATTTGTTGTATAATTAGGGGCCAAGCCAATATGACATCAGCATGATGACGGACGCAGGGTGCTTGGGCCTGATCATCGTTGCTTGCAGTTATGTTTGAAATTAAATGTCCTTTAGAACACATTCATCCATCAATAGTTAATACAGCTTATTCTATGTATGTAGGAAACCAAATCCCAGGCCATCACAAGGCAGGGGATACTCTGGATGGCTAACCAAGCACACACATACACACTTTGTGTCAATTTGAACACAGGAGGAAACCGACAAAGCGCAGGGAGAGCACAGACCATGGGCGAGGGTCAAAACGCAACACTTTGAGGCGCAAGGCTAACCTCTAATGCTACATATGCACTAAGCCACGGTATCACCTTTGGAACATGTTGAGATTTTAATGTGAGAGAATTAATTCTATTAAGCAATTATCATTATAATTATTACCACTGCATTAGTAATAATAATGCTTAATTCTGGGATTTACATTTCCATTAATTTGTATTTCGTATGCGTACAGCTTTTGTTAATTCCTATATTCTACTTTACAAAGATTTTAATATAACAATATTTTCAACAATGCCTCATCGAAGCATCATTATGCAATACAAAAATCATGCTGAGACATTTTATTACAGAAATGTGAGGGCAGGAGTTAAGTACATAGCACCGGAGGAACGGCGATGAAAAGTGGAACTTACAAGTGAGTCCTTTGTGTTCAGCGTAACATATTTTTAGAATTCTTTCTTTTTTCTTAGAAAAAAAAAATAACTTGTCACATTTCAGCGTACAAAAGCTGGACTCAGTGGTGTTCAGCGCTGAAACGTGTTTCTTGAGGGAGGCCGCTCGCAGAGACGTCGTTTAATTCCACCTTTTTTTTTTTTTCGCTCTCCACATCCGCTCTCTTCCTTAACTTTTTTTCCCCGCTCGGCTCGCGGCCTCCCGCCGTCCACTCGTCTGCAGATCACAAGGATGGAGGGATTAACGGATCAGTACCCAATTTCCCCTCAGTCCGCTAGCCCATAATCACGTCATCTAACACCTGACAAGCGGGATAAATTCCATTAGCTTTTATTAGCAGTAATTATCGCCGGCTCTCACCCCATGCCGTCCCTGGCACCTCTCTCTCTCTCTTTTTTTTTTCCCAGCTCCTTACTTCCCTCTGTTTTGTTTTTTTTCTTCCCTTCTCCTCTTTTCATCTATTTCACCTGCTGTGATGCTCATTCAGCACTTAGAGCTGCCTCTCGCATGACTTTTATTATCACGGCTGTAACGGTGTAACTGGCTTTTCCTTCCACAGCTCAAACACATTACACACACACACACCAAGTATGGTGTATAAACGTGAACATTAACATACCTAGGGCATAGGAATGAGACAGAGTCCTGCATGTGGGCTTCATGCCCTTTTATCATTCCCCGTCTGTGTTTCTGTGCAAGTCAGCACTGGTTTTATTGGCCATTATGGAGCTCGGGAGCAGTCTGGGCTGGGCTGCTGCTGGGGGCTGCGGTACTGTAGCGCTTTGTGACGTGCCGACGGCTCAGACTTTGATTCCCTCTGTTCTGTTTATGAACACATTTGGTGTAATTACACAATTAGTCTTTATCACCCACCTGCGGTTGTCGAGATCTGCTACAGCTCCGTGTTTCACAACAAACATACTAATTTTGCTTTGCTTTATGAGAGCGTCACTTGCTCGTGGGGTTGCACACACACACACACACACACACACACACACATACACACTTTTAATCATAGCCTGTTTGTTTCATCCTGCTTGTCCTTTTGTGTCACTATTTTTTTTTTTCCTTTTCACAGCCTTTGTTTGGGTTCAGCATCTGTTCCGTCAGACATAATTCCACCACGTGTTTCTCCCTGCCTTTGACCTCGGCTTGACCTTGCAGTCAGAATGGAGTTGTTCGGCATACTTTGTGTTTCATGGCTCTCGCTTTTAATACGGCTAATAAGGAGAAGGACTGCGGCGAACACAAGCCGCGTGTCCTCTCGATTCATCCCGGATCGGAAATGAAATGAGCTGAAATGAAAGGATCCCGCTTTACTCCGACCTTTCATCACCAGACGAAAACATCGCGGTTCACACTTCACGTGCTCTCGTTGATTGGTATAGTGAGAAAAAGAAAAAAGAAAAAAAGGCTTCCGTGCGAATAAATAGCTCGCGCCTCCAACTCCATTTCCAAGAACATGAAATTCAATCTGCGACTTCAATCTGGATGGAGCTGCCGTTCCTCATGACCGTTAGAGCAGCCACTGATATCGTGCTCACTGTTCTGTGTGTCAATTTATGCTTATATTTACACATAAAGGGATTTAAATGTATTTACGGCGTTTGAAAATGCACTTCGATTTCTAAGGTATTTTTAGTTTGTTGATGTTGTTGTTGTTGTTGTTGTTGCTGCAGGTTTCAGACCCATCTGTTCCTTTACCTTTGCTATCCCAGCGCTGTCACTCACTCCGCCTAGCCATGCGCTCTTGCTAAAACAGTATAAATAGAATGACTAAGTAAAGCTGCACAATTGGCAGGCTGGAAATGGTCAATGTGTCTCGAGTGACATTTCGAGCTGGCGTTAGCGTGGCCAGCGCAGGCGTCCTGTGTGTAATAGGCCCCCTGCCTGCTGTTGGCATTGTGTAAAGTTGCACCCACTGGGCACAAGAAGCAGTGGCAATAGGCAATAGGCACTCACACACACACATACACACACACACACACACACACACACACACAATGTAAGGAACATGGAGCAACTCCTGGAGTGAGACATTTTACTGACTGTCAAGCCACACAGCCCAAACAAACACACCCCCGTAATGAGGGCCGAGGCCGCGGGGGCACGATGGGTCAGCGTCTAGAAGATCCGGAGGGGGCAGGGGAACATGGCAGCTCTGACACACAGCCTGCTGTCAGTGCAACGAGCATCCAAATGCAGAGTGTGTGTATGTGTATATGTGTGTGAGTGTGTGTTTGTTCCCATATGTTTGGGCTCGTGTGTGTGTGTGTCAGTGAAAGGACAGCTAGTTAGAGTCACTGGTGGGTGGATGTTAATGATGCTGGAGGGCTCTTCTCCTCTGGGACAGATATAGAAGAGAGCATTACCCTGATGGGAGAGAACATCATTCCCTCCGCCTCGCTCGCACATCTGTCTCCGCTTCTGTCTCTGCCGTTTTTTTTTTTTTTTTCCGTTTTTTTCCCCTTCTTCTTGCCTGCGTTCGTTTCTTTCTTTTCTGTTTTGCACTTTGGGACCCATTAAAAAGTGCTTCACAGTAAAGCGCACTTGACCTTGCTTATTACGTAGCACCAAGGTTTACTGCTGACATGTAAACTGCCCCGGTTCGTGTTTAACATACGAGTGTGGAGCTGTCGCAAAGGATTCGGTTCCATCTCAGCTAGTGGAGATTGATTAAACATATTTAACCGTATTCGATTTCCAACAGATTGATTGATTTTTTTTTTCTTTTTCCTGTAAGTCTGACTTTTTGTTCCTGAAAGTCTCAAATTATTGAAAATCCGAGAAGCCCGATCGCCAGATAAAGAATCCTCGGCTCAGCGGAACGTGTAGCGTTTTCTCTTGCTTTTTTCATATGCAGTATATTAGATTTAATCTCTCACATTTTGTTCTTAAAGTCTGCTTTGACTATGCTAATATGTAAACGACCCAACAGTTGCTGGATGTTACAGCGATCCAAAGATGACCAACATGGAGGAAATGCTACTGTACGTGTGCATGGCTCTCTATGAGATTTTATAGAACTTTCTTAACCACTCAATAAACTATTCCATAAATACGAGGCAGTCTGATGGCGGGTTGGGGACTAGCTTAAACTTTTATGTTTTCTCTTGTGAGCCTGTGGTGTGTCCTAATGTTTTAATCTGACATGGGCGAAATGTATAGCCTACAACCCACTATATGATGTATACACACTACTTTTGCTTACAATATATTGTGCGAGCTTTATTGCCACATTATATTAAGTAAGCTAAGAGGGGCGTAGGTGTCTCAGTGGTACATAGGCTTAAATTCATGGCACACACCTGAGCATTTGAAGGTTAAGAGCCTACGGTTCGGAAGATCCCAGGTTCAAACCCCACAACCACCAACCACCCTTGAGCAAGGCTCTTAACCCTCAACTGCTCAGATGTGTAATGACGTAAAAATGCAAGTCGCCAAATGCCTAAATGTAAATGTAAACTTGGTTGTGCTGGAGATCGAACCTGGGATCAGCAGCTCAACCACTGAGCGAACCCTAATCTCAGGTTTCTCACATGCGTATGACTGCGTGGGTTCAATTCCCACCCAGTGCCCAAACTACAGCCACTTGGATGCCATGTTCAGATAAAATGGGAGGGTTGCGTAAAAAAAAAAAAAAAAAAAGGGCATCCTGCGTAAAAACCTGTGCCAAGTTATGTGCGGGTCGGATGGCGACCTCTCGACAGGTGTAGCCGAAAGACAAACGACAACATGGTAAGCTAAGCAAACCAGACAAACTATTTACAGTCAGCTGAGGAACTAATAGACACTTATACTGTACTTCTGGGAACTTATTGCAGGTTCTGTAGCAGCTAAAACATGCATTTGTAGAAACTTTGGACCACCTGCATATTAGAATTAGTCTAAGGAATGAATTAATTGGTTTGTCGCCTTACCTCGTCGTTGCTACACAATATTTACGTTTTGTAAGCCAACTAGCTTGCTAACAATCTACTCGAACAAGGTAACTTTGACAACATACCAGAGTAATTGTAAGAAACTGTTCAGGTGATAAGTTGCACCAAAGAGTTTTTATCTCACACATGAGCATTCCTGTTTCTATCCCACCTCAGACATTCAGCAGTTGATTGAGCAGCAGTGGGTTACATTCCCATGAGCGTGAGTATGTGGTGTGTGTGTGTGTGTGGCCATTACCAGAGAAACTGGTCTCAGAGGACACAAACCAGCACCGAGGTCGTCTCACAACCCAGCGATGTAGATTCAGCATTGAGGGAGGGAAAGAGAGGCAGCGAGAGGGAGAAAGGGTGGGCAGCAGGACCTCATTTCTCCCCGTAGAGCCATGCATGTAAATGTGCAGGGTGGTCGTGCATACAGATGTGCAGCAAGCCTGACTCCTGTGGTTTGGGAAAAACAGTGCCAATAAATTGGTGAAGGGAGCCTGAAGATGCTGTGGGTTCTGTGGAGTGAAGGTAATGCCGTTGCACTTTTTGTTTACCATGGGTATAATCTGTGTGGACGTGTTACTGGACATTACAGGTCTTATGTACAGTATTCTTACTCTGTTCATTTACTATGTAAAAAAGTCATATTGAAGGCAACAGTGACAAGAGACAATTGAACTGAGAAATTCTCTATTCTGTGCGACTTTGCTATGATGTTTTAGAGAGAAATTGAATAAAATTATTGGACTGAATAATTCCTCCGACTAATCTTATTATGTGTGAAGTTTTTATAATTCCCCACACACATCTTTAGTTCCTACCTGCGATAACTTGCACACAAATCTTACAACAATCGCTCTGTATTTTACACTCATTAGGTACACCATGATACAGTAGGTTGTACTGGGTTACCTTCAAAACTGCCTTAATTCTTAATGCCATTGATTCAACACAGTACTGGAAACTTGGAGACTTTTGGTCCATATTGACACGACAGCATCAGGCGGTTGCTGCAGATTTGCCAGCTGCACATCCATGATGCGAATCTCCCAGTCCACCATACCCTAAAGACCCTAATGGAGCCCATTTGAGTACAGGGAACTCATTATCATATACAAGAAACCAGTTCGAAATGATTTTAGCCTTAAGACATTTCTCATTATCGTGATCATGAAGGGATGAACATGGTCAGCAACGATACTCGTGTAGGCTGTGGCATTTACAGTACACAATGCTCAACTGGCATAAGGAGCCCAAAGTGTGCCAAGAAAATATCCTCCAACACCATTACCCCACCAGCACCAACCTGAACCGTTGACGCGGCAGGACGGATCCGTGTTTTCATGCTGTTTACGCTAAATTCTGAACGAATATCTAATCAGAAATTGAGACTTTTTTTTTTTTTCAAAATCTTCTGTTGTTCAATTTCGGTGCGCCCGTCAGAATTGTAGCAATTTGATGCGTTGTGCGTTTAAAGATGATTTTCGACACACCCCCGGTCGTAACAAGATGTTATTTGAGTTACTTTTGCCTTTCTATCAGTTCAAACAAGTCTGGCCATTCTCCTCCGACCTCTGGCATCAAGAAGACATTTTCTCCCAGAGAACTGCTGCTCATTGGATCTTTTCTTTTTTTTCAGACCATTCTCTGTAAACCCTAGAGACGGTTGTGTGCGAAAATCCCAGTAGATCAGCAGTTTCAGAAATACTCAGACCTGCCTGTTTGGCAGGAACAACCATGCCACGTTCAAAGTCACTTAAATCACCTTTCCGTCCCATTCTGATGCTCGGTCTACAGTACATGCCTAAATGCATTGAGCTGCTGTCATACGACTGGCTGAATAGATATTTGCGTTAACAAGCAGTTAAACAGGTGTAGCTAATGAAGTGACCAGAAAAATCAGAAGGCAACAAGGGTTTATCTTTAGGATGTGGGAGCACTAAGTACCTCTCATCCCTCCCCTCTGAGAGAGCTCGGCCAATCAGGTCTCTCTAGACTTCCGGCTGTGAGAGGTTACAGCATCACCCGGGAATCAAACTTGCGATCTCCGGATGATAGGGCGAGCACTTTTCCTCTGCTTTTACCTAGAACTTTTCAGTACCGGTTCCACAAACTATAAGTTTGCTGCGTGTCTCAGGTTCAGTTATGGCTCCACCGGCTCCATATCGCTCTAGTTCTCAGCACCTACTGTAGGCTTCTGGTAACAACACAGGGGTGATATACCTGCTGATTCCGCCATCCGTAACCCCCATAGCCGAAACTTTGACCATGACTCTACAGCCTCAGATTTCTTGTTAAATGTGTATAGAGACGACAAAGAATCAAAGCATGGAAGGAAGTAACAGAGCCCTTAAAAAAAGCGTCTTGTGAGTGTAAACAGCTTGTACAGGTAGTGTGGAAATCGGTAACAGGTGAATCAAGCCATCGATTTTTATGCTGATTAGTGCATTTTTTTCCCCTGTCAGGTTTACATGTAAACTTATAATGTTTCTCGTTAGAATAACAAGAAGAAAAATATTGACAGTACACACATGTATAAAGAGTGTCAGTTAGAACACACCCACAGGAAGCAAACTGCAAGCGAGACAAGTGACTTGCTAAGGGTTCGTTCTGCACGAAATTCATGAGTCTCAATTTGATTCATCTCTCAGTCTCGCTCAGTGTCCTTCATTGGTATGCCAAATGCAAGAGCTGTTGTTTTTAATGATAGTTGGCAGCATGCAGTGTTTGTGAAGATGACATCTCTTTCATTGCACAGTAGAGCAGCGACATGACACTACTTTTATTCATTTCTTTCTTTATTTATTTCAAACACACGAAGCCTATTCAATCCACTTGACTGCGTGGTGCAGTGTTGATGCCTGTGAAGTGAAAGCATCTAGTTTTTTTCTTTTTTTTTTTTTCTTTATACTTGAAGCTCAGGGTCTCTTCTTTCTATCTGAATCTCCCTCTTGTAGCAAAGACAAGTCTATCACACCGCCTCACCTACCCACCCACGCGCGCACACACACACACACACAAAATCAAGTTGGTAGCTGCTGATTGGTTTGGGTGGGTGGGTTGATGTTGTTGTTTTGACGGATTTGGTTACAGTAGCATCGGAATCAATTATTCAGCGGAAGTATACGCGGTTGCAGGATTAATGACGCTTGTGGCACATAAATCAAGCGGCGCTACCGAACCACTACGGGAGAGAGGATACACACGCGGGGGAAAAAACATTAACACTTGCATTTATTCTCCACAGAACCATTCCTAACCTTGGGATAGAAAGGCAGCCAGGGACATCAAACACGTTCCAAAGCTCAAATAAAGGGCTACGTTTTCAGACAGAACAGCGGGATGAGAGCTAACATCTCAACTCTGTCATATTATATCATCTGAACTGTCACATGTAGACTGAAGGACAGAGGAGCCATATCACTTTTGAGCAAGGGCATAAAGAGAGAGAATGCAGTATCTGTAATTGAAGAAAGAAAACTACGCAGTTTATTCGCCTCTAGAGATACCTAATGTATCTGCAGAGGTCAGTTCATAACTCTTGTATTTCCAGTGTCAATTCTCCGGCTTTAAAAAAAAAACTAAATTTCGACATCAAATCATTTTAGCTTAACTCATGATCTCCTATAGTGTGAACACCTTCTGGATGGTGCAAGTATAACAAAGCTAGCTGATATTTCCCAAAATTTCGATGTAGCTGATCCTATTGAGTGGAACGACGCGCTGGTCCTGTATGTTACGGCAAATGACGAAACAAATTTATTTAAGTAGTTTATTTTATTTTATTTTTTAAAGCCAATGAGGCTAAGAATCAAATAATAATTACTGTACTTCGTACAAAAGCGTTTTGTCATATTGCATAGAACAAAATGAACAAGCAAGCAAGCAGTCATAGCTTTACTACAGTATGTCGGATAATGAAAATAACCAACCGCCACTCACAGTTACAGGGTTCGACACAAACGGGAGTCATTGTTGACCCAGGGCACTTAAAAAATGGAAATCTGTAGTTGTCAGTGAGGATGTGTCAGTTTTTTGGTTCACTCTTTTGTTTGTGCTAGGTGTCCTCCCACTGTTTTTCACACCATGTTTAGTACTGTCTGATTTTATAGTATACAATTGTGGAAGAGAAATTGTTTATAATCCCACGATTTGGTGACAGAAGAGGTTCCCCTTTTTGAGTCTTTTCCACTCAATGTTTCTTTCTCATGTCATTTCTTTTGCCTCTGACTTGCTCATGATTGCCCAGACCCTTTAACATTCTGCTCAACTTTTTTTTTTTTTTTTTGGTGAAGTACATTCTTAAATGTGTATATCAGACATAACATTACAACCACCTAGGATTTGGGTTCCCCTTGTGCCCCTGGGTCCGGTCTCTCCGGACGTGGCTCTCCAGGACCTCTGGGGATGTTCTGTAGTTTCTGGCACCAGGATGTTAGCAGCAAAACCTTTCGGTGTTGTGGGTTCGGACTTGTTTGTCCGCTTCATCCCATGGGTGCTCACTCGGATTGGGAGCTGGGGAATTTGGAGACCAGGTTGGTAGCCTTAGGCTTTTTACCTGCTGGGCTTCATACTCTGAGTCTTCTCTGCCATTCTTTCTATTCAGCCATTTCTGATGTGTTTATCTTTATGGGATTGGCCTGAACAGGCTGGCCTTTGGTTCCCACAGGCATGAGTAAGCCTTGGGTGCTCATGATCGTGTCGCCGGTTTGATGGTATAAAGTTGATAATCAGTGTTAATGTGTAAAATTATATGTGGTGTTAAAGTTGACATCTCTGGATGTCAATGACTGATTGGTGTATATACAATATATGCTATATAATACAGTATATGCTATATAATTAAATATACATAATCTAATTTCAAAAATGTGTTGAACTTTACCTGATTGAGCCATCTCTACCACTCGGTTGAGGTGTCACTGTGTCTTTAAATAGTTTTTAAAAATGCAGAGAAAAAAAAATCATTGCTCTTTTCTTAGTAAGGATGTTAAAAGGTTTAAGCTGTGTTCTGACATTACTGTTAAAAGTGCTATACGAATTAAATAGAATTCAATTGAATGAAAAAAAATCATTGTATATGTCTTGCAAATCAATATCCAGCTAAAGAGCACAAAGGCATGAGTATGAGTAGTGATGGTGAGAGATGCAGATAGACAGGGCCTGTGAAGCTCATGCTGGACCTGCTGCTAATCAGGGATAACACCACGTTGGTACCACCAGTCTCCATGAGATGGGTTCAGGCCTGGGGCCAGAGCAGATGCTCCAACAAGCGAGCTTACAAACATCTCATAATAAGTCAGGCAGATGAAGGCCTCCGAATTAAAGTGTCACTTCTCATTCTCTCTGCCTTCTGTCAGCCGCCTGCCTCCCCCATCCCTTCCTCAGCAGAAGGAGGCTCATTTCTGAAACTCAGTTTCTCATCAGGAGATCACGACAGCATGTGAGCACGACATGCTGCCATGTTTATCTGCTGTTGTATCTGTGCAATACGACGCAAAATGCATATGCAGTGTTTTCGGTTCATCGTTTCTTTCCGCTAGGCCAAATCTGAAGCTGTGTTATTTGAGTACTACCCGAATTCCTGTAACAGTTTGATTGGTTTGCAAACAAACAGAGCAGCCATTGGTGGTAACGCCTACTGACTACGTTTGGGATCAGTGCTGTGTAATGCGTTTGAAAATAGACAAGGAGCATTACATTAGAAGTGCCAATGAATCATCGCCAGGGCCATTTAATACAATAACAACTTCATCTTCTCCTTCTTCTTCTTATTATTATTGCAAGCAAGGATTTTTTTTTATTGCAGATGCCTGAAAATAAAATCATTGCACAGTCAACCACACAGCAAATTATGTACAGTACAGTGTTTAAGTACATAAACACAGTTATTGACTGACCCTTCATATATCAGGTTGTGGGTATTGCATTGTCCTTGGCACTGATAGTTGTGCTTGATTTTTGGGGACAAATAAAAAAGTGAATAAAATGTTTTTAATAAAAAAGTGAATCCTAAATCTTATGATTGAATCAAAGTCATTTCGTTGTGGTGCAGTGGTGCAGTGGTTCGCACTGTGGCCATGTGGATGAGTGTTCGATTCCCGCCTCAGGTCTGTGTGCATGTTCTCCCCGTGCTTGGTGGGTAATCTGGTTTCCTCCCACAGTCCAAAGCAGAGTAGTTTAATTAGCATTCCTAAATTGGCCATAGTGTGTGATTGTGTCCTTTGATGGATTGGCAGCCTAGTTTCTCGCTTCTCCGGTAACCACAGCGGCGATCCTGGCTGGGAAAGGTGGCCTTAATGTCGAATGCGGCAATCAAATGGTGGTATTCAGTCCGCCTTCGTTTGAACTCCCTGGGGCGCGTGGCATCACCCTGCTCACATGCCAGTCTTATGTATAGAGCCACCACGCATTGTTCTTGCTCCGGACACTGAACTAAGCTCTACGCCTTGATTTTGTTAATTATTTATTAATTATCTCTCGCCAGCCGTGCATGTTTAGGAGCCCCGCCGCATGCCAAGTGAGCCCTTAGGAGTGAGTGAGGGGCGAAGAAATATTTAGGCGTACATCCGTTACTGATTCATCTGTGACATTATATATACTGTATACTTAAAGACCAATCTCACATGCACTACATATGGCACATATTCATATATGTCTGTATATTACTAGATTTCCAGCGACGTGGTCTCATCACGGACGAGTCGTGGCTGTGTTCTAGTAACTGGAAATTCAGTTTAATTTCCTGAGCCATTTCAACAAATTCAAGGCTTCAGCTTCACCACAGGGAGCACAAATCTTCCAAATAACACAACACAAAAAGTCTACACTTTGTCTGCATGTGTAGGCGCAGCCAGTGCTCAGCTTATTGAAATCTCCATTTGTCCCTACTGTGTTTAATAATAAGGCCTATCTGTCAACAATCAAGCCACATAACACTAAAAACTCATTTGTCTGTACCATTTTTTGCTGTGCATGTTTGTAAGTGCAGCAATCTTTTCCACTTTGTTTAATGATCATTTAAAATTCACTGTGATAAACAACAAGGGGAAAAAATATATAATTTCTTAGCCCAGCGCCTTTATCATCACAGTGGTTTATTGGCTCGTGTTTTGTTTTGTTTTTTCCTGTGGAAAACTTTGAAAACCTAACACGGCATTACGTGCATGAAGTGAAGCAATTGTTTCAATTAATGACTCAACATACAGTATGTGCTTTTTTACTCAGTTTGGCTCATTTCAATTCCAGTAGTCAGAGAGAAGCACATTGAGCCCCAAGCAGTCTAACACTGACATACTGTAGCTCGAAGCCTTTAGGGCGAAAAGCTTAGAAATACGATTTGTACTTGTGAACTAGTTCAACTATTTATTAAGACCAGGCCAGCACTAATGTTCGAAAGTCCAGATTCTAGAAGATAATCATCATCGGCAAGTGGTACTGTACAGTAAATGCATCCTGGCACTGGGTATCCTGGGGGAAAAGAATCTTTTATTACTTTAATGTAAATTGTATAGGATAACTTACTTGTGGAATAACATTCATATAAGGTTTGTGTGAAATTACAAAAGAAATTCAAGTCAAACCAGGACTTTTGATTTTGCACAATAACAGAATACAGTTATGAGAGTAAAAAAACCTACCTTTATTTCTCTATGTCTAATCCGCTGCTACACTAATGTACTTATCCCAGCGTTTCACTAGTGCTAGATACCATCAAGGTAGAAAGTTCTCTCACTACACCAAAGCCATGATCGGACTGTCTGCTTCACTTTTAAAACGCTGGACCCCCAGGAACTCCATTAATGGCCTAAACATGTGTAAGTGGCAAGTCCCGATTTGACTTGAACGCCTCTTCTTGTAGAAAATCATCTCCTCCCTATGTGTAGAGTAACACTGTTCATATTTCTTATACCTGAACCATGGAAAAAGGTCTCGTATTCATTCATATGTTGCCATAGTATCTAGCAAGTAGACATCCAGACACTCACTAGCAGCTTTACAGTACAGATATATTGAGTGCACGTCAATATATCTTTTTTCCCCGTCATTGCCTGTGTCAAACCTCATACAAGCCCTTTGCTGCCTTTGAGCTACAGGGACACTGGCGGTAGTGTGTACTGTAGAGAAAAAAAAGTTACAATATATGAAAACACACAAGAAGACAACGTCTAGTCGAGGTCTTCCTATTAGTCACCCTATTCTCTACCTCTCTTTTCTTCCCCATGCAGTTTTTCTCCTTTCCGGGAAATCAAGCAGCCTCTCCATCTCTCCTCTGATGTCTCTCTTAAGCTAAATCCCTCTCTTTCTCTTTATGATGCTCTGTGATTTCTCTTCATCCTCTTACATGCTCTCTTTCTTTCTACAGCTGTATCACTCCTTAACTTGTCTCATTTTCTCCTTCTATTCTATAAGCAACGTTTACTGAGCTGACAGCATGGAAGCTCACCTCTGTTTTCCCTGTGTCTGCATTTTACGGGTCATGCCGGCATGCCTACGATATTTTTCCCCCATGTTTCAAGCTTTGAAAAATACATGAGAAAGCAGTTAGTGTAAAAAAAAAAAAAAAAAAAAAAGGGAACATCATACACGCACATGTGCGCACACAGAAAATATCCTCTGAGAATTCTCACACAGACAAGCTGTTTTAGTCGCCAGCATCCGACACCAGCCGCGTTTATTTCCTGCTTACAGATCTCTCTCTCCTGGCTCTTAAATTTGGATTGCTCCTTAATAACAACAAGCCGCAGCTCCAACTGAGCATTTTGATGACCATCATCAACTACTCGAGCCTTTAGCAGTGACTCAGCTGTTCTTAGGCAGCTTTGTCTCAAACACGATGTCTTGACCATTAGATGTTGTAATAGAACGGAACAGTGAATGAATAATGATCACGTGTCAGCATGTACAATATCCAGCATGCTGGAGTCTGCTGAGCCAGCTGAACATCTTTTTTTCGGGGACTGGTGATGCTGTGGACTTATACATGACTTTTTATCAGACATTCGTTTATTAAAAAAAAAAAAAACTGAAATAATCATTGTAAAAGTAGCACCAATGAACCAATGGAACCAATGAAAAATCAGACCTATCTTTTTTAATAAGATTTTTTGTAAGATTCATTTCCTTATGCACGATTACGGTTTTTGGCCACATCATGGCCGTGTAGGGAAAGGGGACAGATTTAGTCAAGTGGATTAGTATGCTTACATTATACAATAATTATGTATAATCGTGTCAAAGGCGTTTAAGACTTACTTTGTCAGACTTAAGACCAAATTGGACTTATGAACGTGTTCCCGGGATAGAACTCGTTCGTAAGTCAGGGACTACCTGTATATAACTGTATAAAACAATGCAAACACACAAAAACACACAAGGCCAGTTACAGCCTGCTTGGATGGGGAGCAGTCATCACAGGGCACAAGCACACACACATTCACACACTTACTTGAACTATGGGCAATTTGGAACTGTGCAAGAACCTAGAGGAAACTCAATACTCACACTCCATGAAAACCCTATATTAGACCCTGGAGGTGCGAAGCCACAGTGCTAACCACCACACCACCGCACCACCTGCAAAATAATACTGTAATTGTGATAAATGCAAGGATGTTTTCTGTTTGTAGCAATTTTAACTCATATACTCTCATACAAATGGTAATAAACTACAGGCTTCCTTGTCACTGAGGTTGTACCCTCAAGGGTATACGTTTTGTTCAATGTTGAAATGCACCATTATGTTGACTCATTAAATTATAATTGTATAGTGCATTTAAGAGTACACATTGTCTTACAGCAGTTTTATAGCAATTCAGATCCCTAATGAGAAAACCAGAGGAGACCCTGGCCCTGAGATAAGAACCTTGACAGCAACCAAAGAAAGAAAGCATCCAGTTCTCGGGCTGGATTATAAAGCATTCCACTTATATAACTGTCGAAGAGTACTATATACAGTATGTTGAAGGGATGTTTATTTTTAAGCATATTACTGTATATGAATAAGAGTGCTGGGATAAAACACAGGAAAGTCTGTATGATTAGTTTCTGAAAAGCTTGCTGAATTTCGGAATAGTATTCCATTTTCAAGTCGCATCTTTTGTCCTGCATAATTACACGTCTTCCAATGCAGCTTTTTATTTTCTCTTGTCGTATATGCATTTCGAGTTATGTACCGGCCTTCACAGGTGTTAATATTGCAGGCATTTTTCGTGTTGAACAGCACAGTCCCAGAGGAGATTGCCCTTTGTGTTAGGAGCCCATGCATCACCAGCATTCTGACTCGGACAGACAGAAATATGCCACTTATTTTTATAGCAGCCTAAGAGAAGAAAGCACAGAGGAGGAGCCGAGAGCAAGGAAGTGGAGATGAAGTGTCCTGAGCACTACTAGACTCTTTCTAACCTGCTAGGTTAATGGTTCTTGGCAGGATGGTAATCCGAAGCTTTACAAACAAGACCGTAGACCAGTTCCTGGAGTCGCATACATTGTCACCATGGTCGCATACATCTGTATAGAATGATATTATACTGTTTTAATAAGCGTCCCAAGAAATAGGGGGACATATCTGTTTATTTTAATTGCCAGGAGAAACACCAAGACCTTTTTCAAACAAATGAAAAACAAAATCCTGGTCAGTTACAACTAAGGTCATCGCTATTATTTAGACCGTGTAACATTGCATTCTTGACACAAAGATGAGGATTTATTAGTGGAGCATTTCTAAATGAATTGATGAAAAAAAGAAAGAAATTACACCTACAGTATCCAAACTCGCAGTCCAAAACAACTACAAAAGGAATCCATGAGTAAAATCCAAAGAAATCCACCCAGGACTGGATGAGGTAACTCATCTCAAAACTTACCCATAATATCTGCAAGACTGTGCAAAGATTGTGTGCCAGAGTGGAGTTTAAATAAGCAGAGTTATCAAGCTACAAGGGAATTTAATGAGTTGCTGTAATAACAGTTACTGTGTTAATACTGATGAACCACCTCTGGTCCAGCTCTGGTGGACAGGTTAGGTATTGTACCGTATTACCCTTATAACACCAGTGATCCTATAGTTGAGCATACATTTACTGTACCATACTAATGTATAATTGTCTTGCAACATACTGTAGAGCAATTAGAGGTTTACCGAAAACCTCAGGCAGAGAGTTTGGAATTGTCAAGTGTCAGAATGAAAAAGCTTGTAAGAAAATAGCAAAAGCAACAAAATGGAAGACAAAACAAGCAATAGAAAGAGATCAAGTCATCTGAGAGGATGCAGGGTTACGAAACGAATCAGAGTCATTTACGAAGGCAAAGGGAAGATGTACACATTATTAAACTGTAATTAGTTCCCATTCAGAAGGGAAATGCAAACTTTAAATAGTCATTTTCTCTTTGCCTCACTGTTGTAATCTTAACATATGCTATCAAAACATTTTCCTATTTTCAATAATTAAGAAGCATCAGTTAAATGTAAAAAACTAAATGCCAAATGAAATTACTTTGTCTTCTTTATTTTGTCTTAATGATCTACAAAGTTGCTTAAACTGTTTTCCATCACATTTATTTTATTTATTTTTTCTTTTGAATTCTTAATTCTGATAGGTCACAAGGTGTTGTTTTAATCTTCTGTGACCACTCTGTCAATCTTCAATGATAATAACTGCTCCTTAAGACTTTATCTGATAAACGATTTATCAACTGATTATGTTTGTTTTGCATAATATTTCTCTATAGCTGACATCTATATTAACGTGTTCAACTCAAGACGGCACACTAGCTGTTCAGGCAGCGGAAAATAACGGACTTTGCATTTTTTTTACCAGCCTGGATTTTGAATAAGAGCAGAGAGACAACGGCAATATTTTTCACAGCCTTATTTATTATTATTATTATTATTATTATTATTATGTTTAAACTATAGCTCCTTATATGGTAACACTTCCTATAGTCCATGTCCGAACAAAAATACATACGAACCACTCCCGGTTTGAGGCCGGACAGTCAGCAAATCAAGGTGCGGTAGTCTCGTCTAAGTAATAAGTATTCTTATTTTATTCATCTTTAAACTTATCAATTTGGGCACTCTGTTTAAACCTCACAGTGATACCAGGAACTAACTTGAGTTATAACTTATTTTATATGTAAAATAAAAACAAATATAAAGTTCAGTATGTCATTCTTCGCTTCGCATCAGGCCACATCGGTCTACTCCATCGCTGATTATTATTTTTTACACCCCAACAATCTTCATGTCTTACTTAAGTATTATTGGGATGAGTAAATATTTTGCAGGAAACAAGACCTAAGCGTGTTGTATCGTTTGAAATATTGGAATGTTAAAAACTGTTTCATGGTACCGTGTAATAGGTTCCTGCTCAGGAGCGGTACTGGCAGTGCTTTGAACAGCATCTGGTGGCGCTGTCAGCATTTCACTTCCTCCATAACATGCTGACTATTTCCAGTGGAGATGATGTCATACTTAGAGAGAATCGATAAAAGGACACACACACACACACATATATACACACCCACCCTGCTGTGCTTGTGCCTGCTCTTTTTCTGCTCGCACTTGCTCTCTGTGTTACACACACATACACACACAAAACACACCATACCTACAGTAGACGCCAGGTTTGTGAGAGCAGGCAGGATTCTATACTGTAGCTGGTTCCCCCTGACATTGTCAGGTGTGGACATGAGCTTTGTGGCTAAAATTGGAAGAAAACTGCCCTCTCTCATCCCCCCCCCTATCCTCTCCCCTCAGGCTGCTTTTGTGAGCCTTTAACCTTGGCCAGCGGGCTGTAGGAGAGTGAGTAATTCTAACCTTAAAAACCTGCTGATTAAAGCTAGTTTTGTGGAATTCGATTCCACTTAATGCCTTTGGCTCGAAGCCCAGCACCCGAGCCTTAACATCAACTCAACAGATCCTGTGTCTTCACTTCAAACATGCACGCGCACCCTCACGCAGACGCCACACCCGGACACTTACACGAACTAGCTGCTTTATTAAGAGCGAAGAATTAGAATGGACACAAGCTCGCGGCTCTTCCCTCCAAGGGATCCCTGTGTTTTTCTAATCTTGATGTATGGCTCTGTTTGCTGGTCCACTTCGTGTAATTAATTTTCTTCTTCAGGGGATGTTTTAGTTCGCTTATGACCAAAAATTATCATCATTAGATTTTCATTTCAGGGCGCTTCATTTGTTCCTGTTTTGTTTGGACGCTTTTGATGGATTTGATTGAAGGCCCTCCACCTTCTTCATTTACACGGCTCATTTTCAGGTTTCGAACATCATTAAGTAGGTCTTGCAGAGCTACCAAACTATTATTAAAGTTTTGAGGTAAAGAAGACTTGATTGCTTATTGTATCTCACAGTGTCGCTGACGATGTCTTCCTCACACACGTCTGCTCTGCTTTCCTGGATTCGAATCCGTCTAGGTTTTTATAACAGATCATAAGTAAGGCCGTTCGGAAATTATGTAGAGTGTAGATTATATTATTTAAGACTTTCTCATCAACAGAACACGTATATCAATGAAGCATGACATAATGGAGCATGAGGCTTCAGAGCTCCCTGATCCTTTAATGATCGACGGTATTACAGGAGCATGTCGATAGTAAATAGCGGCAACAAACTAAAGCTAACAGCGTGGGTCCTGGCAGGCTTTGAGAATGTGCGGGAGGTATAGATCAGCTCGAGGGAGCGCTGACTTCGAACTGCTGCCAGCTTTGAAACTGTCACTATATTAGTCAGGCTTTGCCCGGGGCTGAATGAGCAACCCCTCAGGCTGGTCTACATATTGATGCTTCACTGATACAGAAGCCGCTGTTGCTTCATCCAGTCCTAATGAAGCCGTGACACCAAAGCAGCACAGGCGAGCCTGACTGGCATTCTAACAAACTCCGGAGTCACTTTGAGACAGTTAGTGACAGAGCCTTGCTCACACTGATACTGGAGGGACATGTGGAAGGCATGAAAAATGTGCTCGTCTGACTGATTGGTCATAGATTTGTCTTGATTATCTACAAGTTCTCGACTTTATCCAGTCAGTGAAGTAATTCATCAATTTGCCCCTAGATGATTTTTTTTCTTTCTTTCTTTCTTTTTTTTAAAATTGCATGATTGAGTGTTCCCGCGAAGGATTCATTGTCTAATGTATTATTCCAACGATCAAGGTTAACATGTGCTTCAATGTAGCTGAAGAAAGAAATGCATCACACCGTGCTCCGTTTTATTATGCATAACTCTCTTCTAACACACACACACACACACACACACACACACATTATGCCAGCATTGTTGGGGTGCAAAACTGCAAATTGGCAACATAAATAACGTGCCAGCATCTGATTAAGAGTGCCTTCACAGATCATTATGAACTAATGAGAGAATGTCCCGTCTCGGGCAGGTTGGTCGCCTTGCTGTCACTGCCTGTCTGCTCTGATGGATGGCACTATGGGACGCGTCTCATCGAGATGTCTGCAATTGGCAGCCTCCATCAGCTTCTGTCACGTCTGAGCCGTCTGACTTTTCTGTGCCCATTTAAAGCCCGCTCTCCTCCACCCGACCCTGACACCACGCACTCCCGCCCCACAGGGCGGTGACTCATGCCTGCCTGATGCTTGTTTAAAGTTGCTGATGTCTCCTGGGCTTGGCCATCATAACTGCCTTCTCTCCAGCCCACAAGTTTTATCAACACAGCTTCCGTACGTCTAGCAATGTAGTTTATATTCTCCTGTTGCGTCACCTTTAAGACGGAAGGCAGGCTGAGTAATGGAGAGAAGGTCTGTATTATAGTGGGAATATAATTACACTTTAATTGCTTGCCATTTGATGTGCTGTCATTTGTCACAGCCCACAGACAGCAAATAATGGCTTCTGTCTTTGTCACTTCGTCACATTTCCATGCCGTCTTGAGAGAGCATCAGAAAACCAGCTGAATGATATGCATATTGAATTACTGATTAGCTTTTCCTCCGCCATTGTCTATTTCCTCATTTGCATGTCCTTTGTGCTGGTACAAAGTTGCGTGTGGAATTAGATCCATGCACGCCCAAGTTTTTTTTTTTTTTTGGTTAATCGTAGAAATTGAGAGGTGAAAGAAGTTATTTTTATAGTGAGTCTGCTTATGTTGGCAGTGAGTGGACAGCATGGGTCGAGCTTTCCGAGATTCCTATATTGGCTTGACAGGAGCAGTGGTGAGCCTCTACCTGGGCTTTGTGTGAATACTTTGTGTATTACATAAATTGGGTAAACAGAAGCTGCCTGGGGCTAATTTACTAACTGTCCAGTTCTCACAGTGGGAAAAACAGCATGCATCCATCCTCACCTGTCAGTCCTAGGAAATAGGACTTCCCAAAATGGTCCAGAAGTGTGCCAGAGAAGTGTAGCAGATGTACACATGCAGACTGCCCTCTGCTGTTGGAGAGACTGGCTTCTCTGATAGATGTGGTGTTTGCACTGCTCTAATTTACCCGACTTCATCTCAGGAAAAGCTTTAATTAGCAGAATCAGGTATACTGGGAGCAGGGAAATGAAATGTTCGGGACAGGAGGTAAACTAGGGGGAAAAAAAGGTAATTTGGACTTGATTTAAGAAAATTTTGCCTGAAACAAGCATATAAAAAAAACTAAGTAGATTTGAAATGGGGTTAATAAGCCTCCAACACGTTATTAAATCCTGGACGGATTGTGCTGAATGGTCAATGTGTGTAAGAAATGTAGTTAGAATAAAATCTTGAATGAAAAAGATCGCTTAAATGTTTGGTCAAGGTACATTATAATAGAAAAATAGAAAGTAGAAATCAGACTTATGATTGATACTGAATAAAGAAGCATTTCCACACTCGTATACAGTACAGTACACTGCCTGGGCAAAAAAAGTCGCCATTTCAGAAGGGGCAAATTATTGAGTTACATCAACCAAAGAAAACAACGAGAATAAGGAGATTTGAAATTACTGGAACTGGGTTAAGAACCCTTTATAACCACATTATCAAAACCTGGAAGGATGGTACTGAAGCGTCAAAAAAACATGAATGGCGGTCATTTAAACCAAAGTTGCATCATAAAAAGTCACCTTGGAGCGATGGAAAAAAAAAAGTTGTGTGGTCTGATGAGTTCAGATTGACCCTATTCCAGAGCGGCGGGTGCGTCAGGGTAAGAAGTGAAGCACATGAAGGGATGCATCCATCATGCGTAGTGGCGACTGTACAAGCCTTTGGAGGCGGTGTAGTGATCTAGGGTTGCTTCAGATGGTCACGTGTAGGCTCAGCGGTGTTATGTGGCAAAAAAGAAAAAAGAAGAAGAAGAAGTCAGTTGATAACCTGAAGGTACTGAATGAACAAGTTATCACATCTAGGTAGTTATTCTTCCCTGATGGCAGGGACATATTTCAGGAGGTCATTCTGGGATTGTGAAGAATCGTTTTTACACATGAACTGGCCATCAAAAATCAACCTCAAGGCAGACACATGAAATAAACAAACAAATTCTAACTCTGATCATCTGCCGACAAACCCGCTCACGAGAATTTGGGGCCTTTAAACATTAGGAACGTTAGTCAAAAAACGTCTAGCACAGAGCCAAGATGGCAACGAAAATCTAAATCTAGAAGTCTGTATAAGCCGAGATTCAGGGCATCACTGTGTCATTGTTGTTCCCTATAGCCCTCAGTGACTTACCATTCGCAGACCAGAGTGCACATTGTCCTCGCCGCCATAGCCGTTTCCTGCAGAGATGCACCATCTGTAACCTCAGACACAGACTCGAACAAACTCGTTTGTTTGTTTAAGGATGATGGAGAGAGAGAGAGTGACTACTTAGTGATATGGGTGCCTGCGGTCTTAATCTGTGCTGGCCTTGTCTTGCTAACTCAGCCTGACTTGCTGTGCTAGAGTGCATTGGTATAATTAATCAGGGCTGTTTAATGCCAGCAAATGACTGATTATTCCAACACACTTGCTTTGCTGTTTGGTTGCACTCTTTCTCCCCAATTTCCACCCAATTTAGTCATTACCAATTCCCACCCCATTATGTAGATCTCTCTCTATTGCACAACAGCCAATGATCTGGAAGGGTGAGGGCTAAACCGGTGCTGCATCCGACACACATAAAGGCAGCTGCTACATTTTGCACCTCCTGTTCATTACGATGGAAGAGAAACTAAACAGACACTTGTGATTTGTCTGCACCACACTAATCAACAGCGAGAGAAGAAAACAAGCACATGCCGCTAACCCAGTGATGGGGCCAATTATGCTCTCTTGGACTCCTGGCTATGGATGGCTGTTTCATTAGGAGTTGCGTTTACATTTTCCTAATGATAGGCTGAAACTTCTGGCCCCCTGCTTAGACCTATCAATAAAACAATGTCAGTCACTATCTGTGCAACTAGAAGCGGATTTTGAAGTTTGTTAATTAAATTAAATGTGAACCTTATAATCTTCCCCAGGGGGGGAAAAAAAAACATGATTCCTCGAGAAGATTCCTCCAGTTCCTAGATTGATGGAAAAACACAAACAATGAACATACTGTACAAGTCATTATTGTTTTAATAAAATAATTAAATCACGATCAAAGCTAAGTTTGGGTCAGTGAAAAAAAAGTACACACGCTATTTATATCTGTTTATAACCTATTACCTGAACAACATATGAATATCAATATATATAAAATATCTGTCGAATAGCTGAACGTATTGTTAGTCATACAACCGCCAGAACATTTCATTAACACACGTGGCTCTTGATCTTTGACATTCAAAGAGCACAATTCCCAATGCTGCAACCGTCTTTTGTAAAGAACTAGAAACAAGAAACAACATAAGAATGTGGTGTCAAGTGTTAAGAGCTCATTTGTATATTACACACAATAGAGCGAGTGCATGTGACCTATTTGACTGCAAAATGCATATCATGACCATATAGTCGGTAACGTGGTGCGCATATCAATTCTCGGTTCTCGGCATCCTCTTGCTGAGGAAGTGCAACTCTGCCCTCAGACTCCTCCACTTATTTAGAACTTAACGAGAAAAAAAAGCATAGTGTGCTGTCTTGGGTTTTTTTTCTGTTTTTCTGGGGTTTTTTTTTTTTTCGCCCATTCTTCTTCCATAATGCATTGTAGAGCTGCTGTAACCACTGAATTGGAAAGTTGATTTATTCCTGAAAGGCCCAAGCTTCCAAGCTTAAGCACTCCCAAATAGCATAGAAGATGAAACCACCAAAGGCCTCAGCTGCCTTTCTCATGTTGTGTTTTGCTGGGGCTCCTTCGGATATGTGTGATGGAAAAACTCGCAAAGTTTTGAAAGTTAATTGCTAAGACGCATAGACATTTTCATTTCAGCCTTGACATTTCTCTTCACTTCAGTCCACTTCACTTCACTTGGATTACAGCTTTCAATATGTTACATTATGGAGAAGTCCAGACTTTAAGCTGTACAGTAACTGTGTTTAATGGTTTGGGCAACATAAGTGACCTAGTGATTTACTAGTGAATGATGTAATGGTGTGTAACAGGTATTGCAAATATTGCAATATGAAGGATATACATCAATCAGCCGTAACACTAACACCAATGCCATGTTAATTGAATTACATTGATTATCAATTATACTGTATATCAGTAAACTGGTGACAGGATCATGGGCACATATGGCTCACCCATGCCTATGGGGAGCAAAGGCCAGCCGGGCGGGTCCAAACCCACAAATTGCTAGTATCAGAACATCAGAAGGGATCAGAACACTCACAGCCCGTTGCCCCGACACCCAGCAGGCAAAGAGTTTAAGGTTGTTGATCCTGCAACCAAATTCCCCAAATCTCATTCCCCAAATACGACCAAGCATCCATGAAATGTGCTACACACACACACACACACACACACACCCATTGGATAAAATCTGTTAAATCAAATGATAGTTTAGCAATGTAGTTAAATATAGACAGCAGTGAAGTGACAAGTTTAGCAAATCTTTTTTCAGCTATCTCAAATATAACTTGGACGGTATCCTAGACGACAAGATGTGCATTTTCTGAATTAGGCCTCCATGTTTGAGCTGTTGTCAGTGGTGATGAAGGGAGAAAATATTATCACAGGGAGACAGCTAATACTTCTGAGTGGTAGATAAAATGATATGTATGTACTCTTATTAACGCAGAAGCTCCACAGCGCAAGCAGATGAGGTTCCGAGTTGCTGATTAGAGGTCCAGAGGTTCGAGCCATACCACAGCTGGGTTGCCATTGTTGGCTCCCTGGACAAGACCCTTAATCTTATGCCTGATGCAACACCCAGCATCCTAAGCCCAGTTCGAAAAATGAGTTGTGACTGAAAGGGCATCCGGTGTAAAACCTTTGCCAGGATAAAAATTATACATAAGATGTTGCGACCCCTAGAATTAAAAATAAATAGACGAATAATGAAGAAGCCCCAAATAGTGTTTAAAGACAAGTGTAAAGATTTGTGTTGGTAAAAGGCCGCGCTTACTCCTCTTCTTACCTGTCACATGACTTCCAACTTGGACAAATTCCACTCACTGAATTAATAAACCCCAAGCATGTTTCTTAACCAAGGGGGGGTTGGAGGAGGGAATAGAGTTTAGGATGTAGTGGTGATGTGCTGCTTATGTAGAGCAAGATCCACCCCGGGGGGGTGGGACACAACTTAGTACACATCGAGTCATGATAAATTATTTTAAATGAGAATATCTCCAGACATTTTTCCCTTTCATTTCAGTGGCCTTTAGATTAAGGGACTAGTTGATTAGACGTAGTTGATTACGTATTTTGATATCAATGGGGTCTTTAAGAATTTGATTAAGAATCAGATTTTTATGTGATTAAATTCTCTGGTCTGGACTAACTGTGTTTCTCTCTCTCTCTCTCTCTCTCTCTCGTGTGTGTGATATCTCTTTCCCTAGTGTCTCTACGGCTGTTACGTGCACTCCTCCATCATTCCCACCTTCCACCGCAGGTGCTACTGGCTGCTGCAGGTAAAAGCCTTGCTCCCTTTATATGTACTTCTGTAGGCGTTTGTATGTCTGTGCACGAGGTTTTTTTTTCTCTATGGCTCTGGTTATCTCTCAAATGGGGCTTTTTTTTTTTTTTTTTTTTTTTAAAATTATTTAACATTTTGATGAAGTCCTTCGATTCCTACCTGCCACTCTACGCCCTGTATGCTTCCTGCGGTGTATTTTTACACGATCCTTCCTACTTCACACGCTTTCGGCAGCATTGTGAACGTATACTTCGCATAACTCTTGGGAGACTGCCACATATAGATGCCAGGCCTGGTGCTCTGTAGTTGTATATAGCGTATAGAAAAAGATCCGTCCTTTCTTTTCTGTGCACGACATCTTTTGAGGCTATACACTAAAGGAGTGGATGAGGAGTGTTTTTAGAGCTAGATAGGCGAAGGCAGTTGTACCTCTCTGTGACGTGTTATGTCCTCTTGTCTATTCTTACATGACATCTGTTATGGCAAGTCTTTGCTGCTGCTTCTTGCATCCGCTGAATTCCGAACAATTTTATCGGAGGAGCGATTTTAACAATAGGCTGACTAGGCTTTACAGAAGGTTGGATGTAGATTTAGATCTTTAATGAGCGAGCCAGCGGTGACAGTGTCTAGGAAAATGTCCTTGTGGCAATATGATGAAGAAACCTAGGGAGAAACCAGACTCAAAAGGGAACCCATCTTCTTCTTGGTGAAACCAGATAGCGGTATTATAAATAAATACGGGATGGATGCAGGTGTGGAAGAGCAGAGACACACTATAGCTAGTGTTGTTTTTTTAAGATGTGCAGTATAAGCATATTATTCGGGCATTTCCTGGGTTGCAAAGTTCAGAGACTTAAGGAAAAAAAATTATGTAAATATTCGGGCGTATAAATTACACAAGGTACATAACTCGATTTTCTGATGCACATTTTAGATTATGCAAATTATCTAAATATATATTACCAGTGCCAGATTTTTCTTGAAACACGACCAGGTGCCATCAATGCCGAAAAAGTCCGAGATGGAAAATGCAGACTGAAGAAAGAAATCGAATTACTCTTTCTGTCCTTGCTGTCAGATATTAATGACAGTTAAAAATGTAAACCGAAACACTAATATTATAAATGATGCAAGTCAGGGTACACCCTGGATTGGGGGGGGATCAACCCATTGCAGGGTACCAGCACACACACACTCACACACCCAATCATACACTGCATGCAGTGAGGAAAGGCCGGTGAACATACACCGCATGTATTTGGACTGTGGGAGGAAACCGGAGTACCAGGAGGAAACTCATCCAGCATGGGGAGAACATCGGTCAAAGACCAGAGCCGAGATTCAGACTCCCTGGAGGTCCCTGTATATTGCTGCATGAATAATATTAAGTAATTTTATAAATTAAAAAAATTAACAATATTCTTTCTTTACTGCTCATTATTTGGTAATAAAATTGCACTTGAATCAGTGTGATGTTTTTTTTTGTTGTTTTTTTTTTGGGTTTTTAAATCATGCTCTGACTGGTAATTGGGTGCACAGCTTGATGAAGCTACAGTAAATCGAGTTTATGAAATCATAATGTGTGCTTGAGATACAGAATGTTTTGAATGTGTATTTTTTATTATTATTATAAAAAAAAAATTTATGGTTAACTATCTGAACTCTCCTGTAAAGAAAATGCACTGGGTGTTTGAATGATGACCGAGCATTCGTCTGATACTCTTAGAGCTGACTTGATTTCCATTCATAATTGTATTATGGGCAGAACGTGGCCTTGAACCTACAGGGTCGAGGGTTCGTTTCCCTCCTCAGGTCTGTGTGTGTGTGTGTGGAGTTCGCATGTTCTCCATGCACTTGGTGGGTTTTGTCTGCGTACTCTTCTTTCCTCCCACAGTCGACATTCCCAAATTGCCTGTAGTGTGTGTGTGTGTGTGTATGTGTGTGTGTGTGTGTTTGTGTGTGTGTGTGTGTGCCCCCCTGCACAGGATAAGCGTTATGGAAGATGAATAAATTAGTGAATTTTATCCTTAAATATCTATTATATACACTCTCAAGATAGCCGTGTCTCTGGATTAGGACGTCTCCTCCGATGTCCTCCATGCAAAAAAAAAAAAAATCTTTTGTGTACACACTATTAAATAATTAACATTATCACAGCACAGTTTATAGCAACATCTTCCCAATTTTAATGACCATCTGTCCCAAGTTCAAACTTACAGGATCAGATTTTCCCGCTGTGCCCTTATTTGGTTCCCAGTGCCTTTCCTTTTTTTGTAACAGTATACACGGTGTCCCAAAAGTCTCCATACATAGGGGCAATTTACATAATTAAGCAATAACATGCACAGCACCAGATGTGTTAACACGAGCTCATCATAAGAGGGAGAGTTAAAGCGTGTGTTTACAAACAAATGACAATCATGTAAATGATGTTTTGTAAATGATGTTACATTTTGATTTAAATAAAAAAGCGCGTTAATTCCCCTTATGTTCGGGGAGACTGCCGGGACACCCTGTATTCTCGCGCAGTCAGGAGCATAAAGTGAGAGAGGTGGTAGATAAAAGGGGTGGAGTTAATATTACTTATAATTTGCATACATGCATATTCATGGTGGCTTGCATTATTCATGGAGAAAAAGGCAGTGCAGACTTTAAGTCTTTTTATTTGTTTCTTGGGTATTAAAAACATAAAAAATACAGTATATTGTTCACTGTAGATTAGTTTTAATGGTTTAAAATTACATGTACAGTTTTTTTTTTTTTTTTTTTTTTTTTTTTAAATAAAAACAGTAAGACTAGGCCACTGCTGATCAACTTCAGTATTTAGAAATTCAGGCTGTACTCACAATGGTCGCCTTGCACCTTCAGGTTCCTGGTTCATGTCCCGCTCAGGTCTGTGTGCATGTTCTCCCCGTGCTTGGTGGTTTTCCTCCAGGTACCCAAGTCAGTTCAAAGAGATGCAAATTAAGCTAATTCGTAAATTGCCCGTAGTGTGTGAATGGACGTGTGAGTGTGTGTATGTGTGTGTTCCCGGTGATGGATTGGCATCCTGTCCAGGGTGTACCCCGCCTCATCCCCCAAGTTTCCTGCGATAGTCTCCTGGCCCCCCTGACCCTGTATGCAGGATAAAGCGGTATAGACGACGATGATGACTAAGTGAATTCTTGGATCCAAACGTGGAGAGACTTATATTTATTTTTGCTCCCTATGTAGGTTACCAAAGCATGTGGTGATTTATACTGTAGTAAACAGCGATGCTTTCCTGCACATGATTAGGAGGGCCCTACAGTATATCTAGAGCAGGTCAGGAATTGTTCTACTAACAGACAGTAATCTAATCCTGCACTCTCCTTTGCGTTTAAATGGCTTTCACTTTTATGATAAAATCAATGTTGATATTATACTTCAGTGGGATACAGTAGTCCTGGGTAAGCCATACATCACGTCACCACTATATTCTATTCGAGCATCATGTTCAGAATAAGACCATAATCACAATAACCTTTGTCTGACAGAAACGGGGCAACCGGGTATGCCGTGAGACAGCTCGTCCACAGCATATGTGTCTCTTCTGTCTTTATTCCATCTTTTATCCTTGTCTTGAATGTATGGAGACTGCCACAATCTGGTATCTAGATGTCCAGAAGTGTGTTCATTCATCTTTAGGAGCCCTGCTATCCTTGCCAGGATCATGATGGATCCCGAGCACTGGAACTGAAGCAGGAATACAGCTTGAACGGAATGACTGTCTATTGCCTGCACAGGTGCGGCTCGTCATCAGGCAAGACAGGAAACTGCTGGGGCCTCGGGTCAGTAGAGGAACCCGGGGCTGACAAACTTATTTATTACTTGATAATGGTGATGAATGCTACTGTAGTTGTTAAGGCCCCCTGCAACTTTTTTGCAACAGACTCTCTGACACTCACATTCACACCTAGGGGAAGTTTAGAGGAGCCAGACCACCTATTGCTAGGTTTTTGGGAGGTTTGAGGAAACCAGAGAACCTGAAGGAAGCCCACGTGGAGCTTGGAAGAACATGCAAAGCTCCACACCGGCGCAGATTCTGTGCCAAGCTCGGATTCGACGAGAGTTGAGATGGCCGCTCTACCAAGCCATATTGTTCTTCGTCTCTAAGAGTTCCACATATGATGTCTTAATATAGCGTTTTTTTAATAATTATTCCATATGCATACAATCAAGCGACAATGCCACAAGCAACTGTTAATTTCCTATTTAAACTGGTGATACCAATCCGTAATTGCATCATCAGGAACGAGAGGCAAAGTGACAAGTTTAATTAAGATTTCGTAAAATTTTATAATACGGTGCGGCTGTGAATCAGAACGACTGGCCGTAGACCACCAGCGTGACGTCACGTCTGTGCATGATTAGTGGACGGGGGGGAAAAAATAACACTAATAAAAACCACGCATGCTGTTATAGTAGATCTAGGGGGAGTCTAAAAACAGATGGAAGGTACACTTTTACAAACAACAGCACTAACCCTCAATACATGGCCACGAGAGACCAACCTGGAGTAACATCAGTGTCGTGTTTGTTGTAGTGTGAAAGCAGGGTTAAAAGTCTTAAAAATAAACACTTCCACTTGGGCGTACACATATGGCTTTGCATTCTCAGGCCAGTTTTTTTTTTACTGCAAAATAACGAAACTGTGAAAGTTCAAGTTTATTTCATATAGAGAGTGTGTATGTGTGTATAGTAAGCGTTTCCTGTAAAGCTCTTACCCACTCGACAAGACAACAAATCACCTTTAGAAATGGGAAATGTTGCAGCATCTGTTTGTTGCCGTAACACCACCTCAAGTGTTTTATAAAAGCGTACCACACAGTGCAGGGGAGTTGAAGGAGTGTTAGCTAAATTAACATCGCAACCGTGAACCAGCGGTTTAAGCAGGAAACAGTTGGACAGCTCTACACACCTCATCTTGCATAATTATTATCCATGAATATATCTTTATGTATAGGTGCTGAAGTGTTTGACCTTTCCATGGTTAAATATGTCCTCAGAACCAGAAGTACTTGTAAAATCTTTTGTAGATATAGAATGCAGGGCAGTTATGATATTCTTTTACTTCATGCATTAAAAAGTTCCAGTGTATGATGGACAACTCGAGTAATTTTTCATGACCGATATTAAAACCTGTGGACGGTTTTGAGGAAAAAAAGTGTTTTAGAGGAGAACTCAAAGTTTAAGTTTCAGAGTTGAGGGCAGCGACCGGGGATTTTTTATTTATTTCATTTTTTTTGCTGATGCTTGACTTTTCGGCGAGGGTGCTGTGAAATTTAAAGTTGCTCATTAACATGCCAATAACCACAGTTTGCAAGACCCCTGACACACATACTGTACACATGCCTTTCCGCTCCGCAAAGATGACAAAACCATGCTTCCTGTAACCAATAGGGTCCCGTTCTATAGACCTAGTGTCATGTGAATGAGCTCTACATAGAGATAACTGTAACTATACTCAACTACCAAATGCATGCATTTCATAAAAGGTGACCGAGGGTGAGAAAAAAATAAATCACAGCTATTACCATTAGGTAAAGTATTTCTAAAATCTATGTGTGTGAGTGTATGTGTGTGTGCCCTGCAATGATTTGGTGTACCCCGCATTTTGCTCCAAATCTCCTGGGATAGGCTTCAAGCTCCCGTGACCTTGTATACAGGATAAAGCAGTATAGACGATGAGTGAGTGAGTGAGTGACACACACTAAAAACTTCTTCATAAACAAGACATTTTGGTGGTGCTATTCTTTTTCTAGAAGTGGCTAAAACACTCCTGATGCCCTCCCTGGTGCCACCCTTGCCAGTTTTATGTAAAGTTTTTAACTATGAGGGGTGTTCAAGTCATACCTGGGACTTTTGATTGCACAAAATAACAGAACGCAGTTATGAGAGTAAACACTACCTTTATTTCTCTATACAGTGCGTTCGCAATAAAGCTGGTACTGCTACTGTAAGTAGAGGCAAGTAATAATGATGTGAGAAATGAAGCGAGGTGAAAAGCTGGCAGACATTGCTCGTTCTGTTGACGTGAATTGTTCAAGCATCGGCACCATTTTGGGGTCTGGGATAGCTCAGTGGTTAGGGCATTGGAATATGTTTCGGAAGGTTCCAGGTTTAAATCCCTTGACTGCCAAGTTGTCCCTGTTGGGCCCTTGAGCAAGACCCTTAACCCTCAACTGCTCACATGTATAATGAAATACAAATGCAAGTCTGCCAGATGCCTAAATGTAATCTAAATGATTCTAAAGAACACTAAGTGTACTGTAATATACTGTGTTAGTGTCCAATGTTTATTGGAAACTGAGGAAAAAGTGTTTCAGAGGAGTTTAAGTTTCTTTTGCTGATGCTTGACTTTTTTCAGCGAGGATGCCTGGCTTGAGAACAAATTGAGGAAAATAAGTTTTTTAGTTTGTACTGTATGTAGAGGACTTACTGTATAATCTCCTGCTACACTAATGCACTTATCCCAGCTCTTCACTAGTGCTTGGATGCCATCGAGGTAGAAAGTTTTCAGTACACTGGCCTCCCAGGAACTTCTTTAATGGCCCAGACATGTGGAAATGGCGAGATCAGGACTGTTCTGGGGATGTGGTGATAACTCCCACCTGAGTTCCTGTACTGTGCAAGTGGTGTTGGTGTTGAATGATTGTGTGTTTCCCACAGAAAAATGTGTCTCTTCCACAAATTGGTGACAAATTATCCGTCGATTTTCAAGGATCCGGCGTTCCACTCGCTGAAAGTTCACCTCGGTCAGGGTCATCATTCACAGCTATACGGCCCAAACGTTTGCAGCATTCAGATGTATTACTGTGGCTAAGCACCTCATCAGTGTACTGTGCTTGAAGGTTTCTGTAAATGTCAATTGTTTTTACACCTTCATTCATGAGGAATTACATCACAAGTCCCGGTTCGACTTGCACACACCTCTTAGTTTGCCTATGAGTAATGTGATGTTTCCGTTCCTTGTCTCAAATTCTCCCCAGGCATCATGCCTCATTGACTGCATGTCTTCCCAGTGGGTACAGGTGGGATTGCGGGACATTTTCATGACCATACAAACTACAGACCTACTCATTGGGGACGTCTTCAGGACCTATTAAAGCCCTAAAAATGTTAAGTCCAAAGATACCTTCAGGAATAATTTTATGAAAGTTCTTATACTAGAGTTTTCCTTAGGGCATCTTCACAGAGTCATTAGTAATATTTTGTGAGGATCTAAAGACCTGCTTAGCTTCCCATGTGTCCTGTTCTTTGTTTCCTTTTTTAAAATGTATTATTATTATTTTTTATTATTTCACTTACTGGATTTTTAGGCGGCACAGTGGCTTAGTGCAGTGTTTTTCAACCACTGTGCCGCGGTACACTAGTGTTCCGTGAGAGATCGTCAGGTGTGCCGTGGGAAATTATTCAGTTTCACCTAATTGGTCTAAAACAGTTTTTGAAAACGAATAAGTCTGCGAATAATATGTCATTGTCGAGTATTATACCCCTATCTCACCTATGCGGTTTCGAGCGGTGGGCGTAAATACGGTTCATTATGATTCACCGCGAGTTTTTGGCGTTGTGAGTACGTTTCCATCTTTCCGCGTGAAAAATTAAACATGTTTTAAAAAACATGTAATTTTTTGGCCGGGCCTCGCGGAAGTTTGCGGACCTTGGCGAACTTCGCGGAACGTCAGCGGAACGTCAGCGGGCAATCGTGGCAACTCACGGTGCCCGACACCGCATCTCACCGTGAGTCAAACCGCACAGGTGAGACAGGGGTATTAGTGATTGAGCTTCTCAACCCTGACTGCTATAAAAACTAAAAACAGAGAGAGACTAAGAGCTGTTGAG
>JAQMYL010000015.1:8508847-8527220 GCA_030014365.1 Clarias pachynema | reverse complement strand
TTTACAGTTTCGATTGTTGGTGTGCCTTGTGATTTTTTTCAATTAAAAATTTACCTTGGCTCAAAAAAGGTTGAAAAACACTGGCTTAGTGGTTAGCACTGTCGCCTTGTGCATTCTTGGTCTGGGTCGATTCCTGGCCAGGTTCGATTCCCGTCTCTGTGTGCATGGAGTTTGCATGTTCTCCCCGTGCTTGGTGGGTTTCTTTCGGGTACTCCGGTTTCCTCCCACAGTCCAAAGACATGCAGATTAGGCTAATTGGTGTTTCCAAATTGCCTGTAGTATGTGAATGTGTGTGTGAGTGTGTATACTGTATGTGCGTGTGCCCTGAGATGGATTGGCACCACATCCAGGATGTACCCTGCCTTGTGTCCTACAGTAAGTCTCCTGGGATAGGATCCAGACCCCGTGACCCTGTAAACAGGATAAAGCGGTAGCATATAGACGATGATGAGACTTACTGGATTATTTATTTACCATTATAAATTGTTACAGTATAATGTGGCATTGACAATGATTTTCAGATTTGTCCTAGTATACTGTGCACTTGTGTCCTGCCCCAATTTAAACTCATGTTACATGCTGTAGGTCTAGATCCCTAATGAGCAGGCATAAAGCACAATTAAAAGAGAACCTATTCTGTCCAAAAAGACATCACAATACAGAATTGTATTAAATATCACCCTTAAACAGTACTAAGTGTGTTGAAAGGAGGTTCGGTAGGAGAATATGGTAAATACATCCTAATCTAGAAATCTGTAGTATCTACAGTAGGGATGAATATTCGCTGAAGCAAAGGTGAGTCTTGGGGAAGTGAAAATATTCAGGATGTTTCTGTGCAGCCAGGCAGAAGTAGCGCATCAGAATGAATCAGGCAGAGCCGTCGGGGAAGAGGAACCACAGGACTAGTAGTGCGTATATGGTGATATTTCAGATTTGGCTTTGCATGGTAAAATAAGGTATGGACTCAAAGCCAGGCAGCTTGTATTTTACAGCTATAAATTTAATGCCATACAGAGGTGCTGATCAGAAGGTCAAGAGTTCAAGCTCAAACCTGTCCGCTCCAAACTGGGATACGCGAATAAAGAATGCAGTAATGTCCTGTATATGTGACGAATAAAGACTCAAATAACTCACCTGTTTGATTTGGCTTGAACCGGTTAAGATGCGACTTCAGGAATCTTCTCCAGCCTCTGTAGAAAATCTGACTCAGGGAGATGAATGTACCAGATCCTGAGTGGAATTGTTTTGATGAGGAATGTCTGCGTAATAAAAGCGATAAAGAGGAGATGGGGGTAATGAGAAAGCAGGCCTCTCTTCACTCATTGCAGACATTTCTTACTTCGGATCGCGTCCCATTCTTCACAACGAGCCTCTGCGCCATCCCTTCGCTTGCAGCGGAGCACTTTCTCTTTCTCCACATGCCAGGAGGGCTTAGGGGAAGCATTAGCAGTATTACCCAGCATGCTTAGCTTCTAACAGGTCCATGACAAACGTTCTCACTCACCGAAAATAGACGGCTTGAATGTGGGAATGGCCGTCGAGGGAGCCGGGATGTTAAAGGCTTATTATCAGTTCAACAGGTACATACACACACGCGAACACACACATATATACACACACACACACGCGCGCGCACACACACACACACACACACACACACACACACAGAAGCTGTAGTTGTCCCAGTGGCTCCCCTAACTGATTCAATCACTCCACGTCTCTTGTTTAACACTTATCGAAAGTAATTCTTTCGCTCTCCTTCTCCATCAAATCCTGCATTAGAGAGCCGAGGTGTAGCCTGGGATATGAGGATAATTATGATTTTAATATATCTGGGGCTGAAACACCACCTCATTTGTCGGGCTGGCTGGCAGAGTCTTGTCGAGGGTCAATAGCCTGCGCCGGATCCTCTATATCGTGTGTGTGTGTGTGTGTGTAGAGAGGAAAGGAGAGCTCCATTGTATCAGATAATGAAATGACTCATAAGTCCGGCGAGTGTGCCGATTAATCATGTTTTTACAAAGCTCTCTCTCTCTCTCTCTCTCTCTCTCTCTCTCTCAATTTCTCCTCGACTCATAGCAAGAGCGGCGAAAGCTGCGAAAGCCGCCGTCTTCTGCAGAGACGTGTGTATGCTTTAAACAAAGCAGCTGCTCCATCATATACCCTGCTGTATTGCGTACCCACGTGTGTCCTACGAGCCTCGAGCTCATTAACACATACGCGCTAATCCACAGACGTAAACGCTCTCATTTACTCAGTCTCGCACCCACCCTCACACTGCTGCTCCCACTTTGACAATTAGACCTGATTGAGTTTGACAGCGAGGAGCGTGGGACTGAAAACTTGTTAAACGATTATCGCAATTTCACAAGCGCATTAAAAAAAAAAAAAAAAAACATTTTACAGCGTATATTACTATCCGTGTGCATTTTTGGAACCTCTTAACACCTACCCACTCCTGACAACGGCTGAGAGAGGAACCGTGGACCCATCGTCTTCGGAGTAATTGATGAGGAGGAGTCGAACTCGGTCAGACCTCACCTCCTTTGTGCCGACGCAGAGCTGCTGGGCCGGCCAGAAACGGCCCGAGGCTAAAGCAGATTCCTGCTTTGTAGACCCCGCGGTGGGTTCTCCTCCACCCATTTATTTATTCATTGCCATATTTTGTTTATCCAGGCCTGCCGTGGAGAACCTGAAGCCAACTAGGAGTACTATCCCCCCCTGCCCGGACAGGAGAAAGTGATGTATATTTAAGAGTGCTAACATCGCAGCTCTGAATCATGTATGAGCTTAACCTCTATTGCACTGATTTAACTGGCAAAACGGGAGACATAAAGCCTGTTACCGTGCCGTCTTGTTTCCGCCAGATTGGGTTTCACTAGCTCCAAAGGAGCATTGATTGCGGATAATATTTAAAGCCTTGACGTTTGCAATGAATTCTGAAAAATGCCAGGTTTTTAGCTGCGTGCTCGCCGTTGACTCTGTATCGATTCCGAGGCGAATCTGGGAGAAGGAAGTGAGCGATCTGCTGTCCCCAAAGGGTTCAAGCATGACTCCTAACCTTACCTAGAGTATTTGACTGGGAAATCCAGAAACGGAATAAAGAGTCAGGTCAGCAGTGTTACAGAATATATCAGGGCTGGAAGTGAACCTGGTTCTGTGCTCACGTACATCTATTTATTTATTTATTTTTAAATAAAAACATCCAAATAAAATCACGAAAAGTACGATCGACTTCTGGATGTTCTGTAATGCTGGTTCGGGTCGTGTGGGCATCACAGGGTTTCAGTAGTATTTTGGAGTGTAGTGTTGATTTGCTTTTGTAGTGTGGAAATGGATTTTGAACGCCCGGTGATTGATTGTTCTGTTTGAGCGTCATATTTTTTCCCAAGCTGCTAAATTTTAAATGCTGTTTTCACTGGCTGACATTAAGTTTTTAGGATTGTCAATCCAAAAGCATCCAAAAATAGAGCCAGAAATAAGCTTGAGTTCAGGCTATCGAGTGTTCTTATTTATGTGTGTGAAACCTTGTATTGCGAGTAATTTGGTCTGCGAGTGTTTTGCAAGACGAGCAAAATTTTTAAATAAATTTTAACTCGATAAACGAGCGAGGTCTTGAAATAGTGTTGTACTGTACGTATACACCATGTCTGCCGAGCGTTATGTCATCACACCTGAGCCAATGGTTCCTCTCTCTCTCTCTCTCTCTCTCTCTCTCGCACTGCTGTGTGTGAACTACACTGTGCTTCACAGTAGCCCTCCTCCTCCTCCTCTCTCGTCTTACACCAGCCATGATTCTTTTCAGCAAAAGGTACAAAAGTACAGGTTCATTTGTTTTATTTTTACTTTATATTTTGTATAAATTATTTTCATATGAATATAATCAGAGTTCCCATTATTTCTTATGGGGAAATTCGCCTTGATATACGAGTGTTTTGGATTACGAGCCCACTTCTGGAACGAAATATGCTCGCAATCCAATGTTTAACTATATATATAATCATCCATCTAGGAACTGTAAAGACCAATGGTCACCACTGTAGTTATTTCATACATTCTCAAGGGCGTGAGCCACAGTATGCATTCTATATTTGCCCTTCTCAAGATATTCTATATTACATCGAGTGACGTATAATATTACAAGGGTTGCCAGATCCTGCAAATATAGAACATATAGAAATATAAGAAAGATAGAAATATTCAGGAACTTTACTTTGCAGGAACATAAATGTGTTATAAATATAATAAAAATATAAATGAGAAACAGAGATAGATGCAGCATGGCGTGGCGTTTAATCAATCAGTCTCGAAACATACTGTATAAACTCAGGTCTTGAACATGCCCTGAACATGCCCACAGGCATGGTAGAACATGCAAGTACACACACATTCTCTCTCTCGAACACACATTTAAGCACACACTCACTAACTGAATTGTGATTTGTTGTTCTTGTTGATTTTGAAAGTGCACTGAATAACACAGAGTGAATAAAGCACGAGGCAGGGTATCACATGAACCTCCAGCTGCCTTACTAATTACTCGGTAGCAATCGCTAACCAAAGACATGCTCTGTGCATTTGAAACACACCGATCAAAATGTCTGACAAGTCGTTGACAGCGTTAATGATGTGTGATAGAAACACAGCTGTGCTTATTTTACATGGTTTTTGGTTGCAGTCGATGGAATTCTTTCCAGGTTTGCTTGGAAAAGTCTTTAACACTGGGTACACAGCTTTGCTTTTTTAAATGGATTTTTTTAAGGAATGCGCTTTATTATTAATTAGGACCATTACAAGACAAGACACACTTTTTCCTACAAATTGATAAAAAAGTGTCTCACCTGGGAAGCTCATCCAATCTGGCAACCTATTGTTTTTACAGCATTATTTTCTAGTCTATCATGATTAGTAGGCTTACTTAACATACCATGTCCTACATGAGTATGTGCTAATCGTGCGCGTGCTTATCTGTAAATGACTCGAAAGGTTGAACGTGATCAGTAATAGTTACTAGGGTCAACCTAGTACCATTTCCGGGTTAATTGTTATGGAATGAGCGCATTCAGACGTGAAGCTGACCCCTTAAATTTATGGAAAATTTATAGAAATCGGTGCACATCTGAAAGCAGCTTATGCATGTGTTCGCGTGTGTGTGCCGAAGCCGGGATACTGAGCGATGTTGGCAGCACAGACGAGCAGCTGTTTGATGTGCAAGATGGGACGGCTCCTCCTCCGTCTGTCAACTGTGAGCGTGTGTATGTGTATGTGTGTGTGCACGCATGCACATCTGTCCTCACTGTGTTCTCAGATTTGACATCACAGGTCTTTGGCCTTACATAAAATTTTAGCCTTACACCCTGCCATCACACTCTCTCAAGCCTCCGAGCTACTGTATATACACACTAGAAATGTGCATGCAGTCTCTAAAAATAGCACTGAAAATAAATAAAAAATAAACCGCAGGTATCATGTCTGTGTTTGATATACTCTCTTGACTATCCACTATGGTTTTTTTTTCTTCTTCTTTTTTTCTATTGATCCTCCTCATGGCTTATCCATAATAGATGTCAGAACGTGTACATTCTCTGCTTCATTTATAAAATATAACGGTATGCAAGCTGATGCTGTAATACAAGATTTGCCAATAAGTGGATTTGTTTATGCATGACTGACAGCGTGTCTTGTGGTTCACATACTTTCAGGTACTGAGCTATATTTTTTTCTGTGCATGAGTGTTTCTATCAAGGATACATCTTTTGTAACTTTAATGTGTATATTTTATCTGGAAAAGGTTCACGCACTGGACTAATAATTAGCTTTTAAAATAAGAGGCTCCTTAAACTCTGATTACGTTCCTTCAGTTATATTTAAAATCCATATTAATGGTATGAAAGGTGTTCCCTTTATTTATGAGATTGCACTAGCGAGTGACTGATCACTACAGTAATATGATTCCAGTGTGGTGGGTAGTACTGACTGAAGGATGCAATAAGTTCCCTTTGCAAACAGTGTACAAAATGTTTAGTGTACTGTAAGATTTATATAAACCATTGTACAGTATTTGTGTTTTAGAATTGACCCATGGAGATGAAAGAATAAAATGTAAAAACTTGTGGTCCACCAATTATTTCCATGATGCTGTGGCCAGATTCTGGTAAACAATCGGCCAAAAAACAAGTAAAAGCTGCAGACAACAACAACAACAAAAAACATTGTCAACTTGAATTTTCCCGAAATTGTGTTTTTCTTTGAATTAAAAATTTCCAGCAAAGATCATGTTGTGTAAGGAGCCTGTTAAGTTCTCATCTCACTTTGACTAAGTGTGCTTTCACACTATGAGCCTAAGCATGGATCCCGATTCACTTAGGGTGTTTTCACATTAGGCACGTTTGATTTGTACCATGCTCTGGAATGATTGCTTTTCCCTCCCCACTCCCCCGCTGGCACAAAGCGTTCACATTATTTTTGCTCTCCATGCTTTGGTACACTTCCTTATTATGCTCTTCCATACAACAGGTGGCAGTATGCACCTACCGTACTTGGTTTCCGAAAGCAAATTTACTGTAAACACAAGAGGAAGAAGAGAATGTATCCCGCTAATTCTGCCTAATATTACTGATAACGTTGCGTCTAATCAGTGATCTATTTCAGGTTAGTGTTCAGGTATGATTGGCTTTCATATCTGATTAGATCTGTGCTCGAGTACGCAGTACTGTTTCTGAGTGTGAAGCGATTGTGTTCTCATTGATAAAAATTAACCAAACTTTAGGGTCAAGGGTTCTCTGGCCATAATGCAAAAAATGCCCTTGGGGTGATTTCACACCTTAGTTTATTTGCTCTGGTCTGAATCACTTGACAAGTTTGTAAACTTGTAGCGTTTTCCCATTTGAACATCTCCTTGGGTTACTGGTCAGGTGTCTCTGCCATAGGAACATAAAGCGTAGATTCAAGAAGAAAATCCAATGGAGTTGCTGAGGGTGCATATCAAGATGTACTGTATACTGGCGGCTCAAAATCCAGCTAGGTTCATAACGCCACCTGCTGTATTGGAGAGTGTAAATACCAATGGGCAAACTCCAGGTCTAAATAAATGAGTCCAATGTGAAAGTACCAATTCGTGCAATTCCTCAAATAACTATTTGGAACTCAAAAAAAGTGAGTCAATCCCCATAGACGCCATATTAAAATGTCCAACTTTACAGAAATAAACATGTTGGCAGTCTGGTACAAAAAAACAAACAAACAAAAACACAATTTTGGTCTCCATAGCTACGTGTTCCACTCGTGTTCTACATCAGTAGAAATTACATTAAGACATAAAATTATGCATAATTAAGAGTATGGCTAATTTGAGAGATAGCTGCATTCCAGGTGTCAAACCATTAGCTGTCTGTTGTGCATTAGCTAACCAGCTAACCGGAATCTGTGAACTTAAATTCTCACCTGTTGTAGTTTAACACACATAAGAAATGTAGGAGTTGATAAGTAGGGCATGGATGATGGAGCTTAATCCAATGCAAAGTAACGTTAAGATAAAAACTAATGTTAGCCGTCTTAGCATTTTAGCTGAGGCTAAGCTACATTAGCTAGCTTATGTTGTTAGCTTATGGTAACTATGGCAAGATACATGTTCCAACCAACAGCCAGCTCGGTTTGTTCTGCCAGTGCCAAAATCACAGTGATTTTGACCAATTTCTCCCTGCATAAGGTCTATGGCAAATATGTAGATGTACTCGGGTACAGACCATCATTAATAATGTAAGTGCTGACCAGCTGAGGCGAGGAAAGGGAAAAGCAATAACACCTGGGCACAACACGAAGCAATCAATCTAGTATGAAAGAAGTCAAAACCTGTAATTCCTGACCTCCAACAAGAAAAAAAAACATCCTTCAATGTAGACATCCTATTTGGGAAATCAGGAAGGTCAGTTTCCTTTAAAATGGATTACAAGGTGACATCAAATCAACATGGCTGCTTACAGCATCAGCAGTAAACACAGTAGTAGGGTTACTTCTTACTTTTAAATCAGTTATACTGTACTGTATATACTCATGTATTTGCTTTTAATAGATTAACATACAGACATATTCTCTTGTTACATCTGTGAGTAATCAGATTTTGAATATATGCATTACTCATTAGAGAGATAATAGTGCTGTCTACAGTAGCTTGATGCGTGTAGCTTGTAGATTTAGATGTCCATGGCTAATCATCCCTGATGACACAGCGATCATTTACCAGCTCAATGAAAAAATAATAATAACTTTTAATTCTCATTTTGTTCATGCAAGGTTTAAACCTGAGGTGAGCTCGACTCAAAGAAACATGGAAACCAGAAACATAAAGGTTGATGGAATGGAATTAAGCTGAACCACAACGGCTATTTTTATCAACGCAAACAAAACGGTTAAATTTCATCACCCGAATATTGCGTTGATATTAAAAGCCCTGGAGCAGAACCAGATCTCTTTAGAGTTCCTTAACAAATAACTTGCTTGTCTGCTGTCAAGATTAAAGCATTTGTTCATAACTGCCGATGTTTTGTAAAAAAAAAAAAAAAAAAGTATTTGATGTATTGTGTAACTGGCTGCCGGTCCCCGGGATACCAAGTTCAAACTTCTGTGTCTAATCTGAGATCATTAAAAACCCGATCGAGCACTGACTCATTTTAATGGCTATCCCACCTCCTCCTCTTTCTCCTCCTCCTCTTCCTCCTCTAGACAGACCCTTTTTCTCTGGGCCGGTGCTTTCCTCAAGCCACTTCACTGATTATCCCGAATCCCCTCAGCGCATTCGCCATGCCATTTTCACTTTCACACAGGAGCTGTGCGCAGGGCACACAAGAGCGCCAGACACGCACAAGAAACAAGATGGCTGCTTAATAATGCAGAGCTTTGCGAAAGGGCAGGACACCGGCGGCGAGGTACACTGACATTCAGCCGATTATTGAGCACTAGCCGCTCGCAGCCGTGTGTGTCTGGCCGGCAGACTCGACATGGCTGAGTGTTGGAGCATGAGATCGGCCCTGACTTATTGTGTTACCGCAACACGCAACCTGTAGAGTCAGCAGCACTGCTCATGGTTTCCTCGGGCCAGTGTAGACGTACAAAATGGTCATGTGGGAGTGAGTGAAAGACTGAAAAGAGTATGCTTGTGTCTGAGATCAGTAGTGTGTGTGAGAGAGAGAGAGAGAGAGAGAGAGAGATAGAGAGACGGAGAAGAAAAGGGAGATGGTTTGAGTGTGTATATTTGTTTGGGGTGCTGTTTGTACTAGGTGCCTTCGGCTATGTTTACAGTGCAAGGTTGAATCAATCTGATCTTAAGTGTGATCCTATGCTTACGTGTGCTGCAGTATTATTTAATATGATTTTCAAGAATCATGAAAGCAAGCCAGTTTGACCTGCGTGAATTTTTGCTTGCTTGTGCTTTTTTGATTATCACAGGATTCTGCGTTAATATAACAAACTCTGATATTGTAAATAAAATGCACTTATCCGTCCCATATAAAAAATTTTAATAAATGTAAAAAAAACAGGTTGCACACACTAATTTTTTGGACGACCTCTTTTAGCTGTGATTGCAGTGGTGACCGGTTCATGTGTGAAAATGATTCCTCATGCTGCCAGGACCACTCTTTCACACTTTGAGTTTTGGGATATACCCGTGCCATCATGGAAGAAAAGCTTTGTAGCCTGATCATTCAGTAAATTCAGGTCTTAAGCAGAACTGAAACAACCCCCAGATCATAACACTGCCACATTGACCGTTTTCCACTGATCCACAATCCAGTCTTTATGTTCTCTTGGAAACAGAGGCCTTGTTTTCTGATTAGTCTCACTAACAAGTGAGCGACACAGCTGTTTATGTTATGAGGCTGCACTTCAATATGGCGCCACCAAGTATGTTGTTAAGTGTGGGAGACCCAACACAGGACAAAGACCTGTGGAGCCGTGGAGTGTTTATTTCGTCAGAGAATCAGCAGATCGGCTCGCGTGAACACCACGCAGCACTAAGGTAAGGGCGCTTGTAAACTGCTCAGAAAGGGGTTTGCCTTATTATAAAGAGGGGCGCACTTATGTCTGCGCGTGCCGCCTCGCTTCTGATTCTTTTTCCCGACTAAGTACTTTCCAAACTTGTGCTCGGGTTCCCCTCCTTCTCTTGTGAAATGATAAAAAAATATTTTATTATCTATTTATTTATTATTATTATTATTGTTTTTACATTTCTTTTCTTGATCTTTTCACCTTTCTCTTTGTCTTTTCACTTTTTTTTTTTTTTTTTTTTTTTTTTTTTATATTTTAACTTTTTCTAGTTTTTATCTTATCTTTCCCTATACCAGAGCAATGCTCTCATACCTGGTGCTATCTAATGTTCACACATGGTGCACTGGTTTCTAGGAGCTTAAGTATCCTACCGGCCAGGTGTAGCTCGTTCTCTGTGATTGTCAGCATGGCGGGGTTGCCTAGCAACCGCGTCGTCCGCCGAGCTGCCTGACTATAAATCCCTGGGATGGTCACCCGCGGCTTCGCCTGTCGCACGGGTGGCCGTGTTACAGTTCAGTCCCATGAGTTCTCACGTGGAAATGCTTTTACTTTCAATATTAAACATACATGTAGCTGTGATTTCTGCTTTCAAGTTTTTACAATGCAACTTCACCGCATGTTTAAGTGATCTCCAATCAGACGCATTCATGTTTACATCACAGTGGTGTTCATTTTTACACCAGGTTTTAATTATAGTGTGTTAAGGAAGTTCTTAACCTAATTCAAGTAATTCCAATTTTAATGCATTCTTTGCTTGATACAGGCCACTATTTTGACCCTTCTTGAAACAGAATGAATTCATGAAATCAGAGCGGCAAGCAGTGTATATACTGTACTTACCAGTCAGTCAATATGTGTCAGCAATATTAACCAAAACATCTACACCTCTGGCCTTTTCTACTTATTTTTTTTTTGTGCATGTTTCTTGCCGTAAACATTGTTGTATTTTTTGAAGCAGAAAGAATAGATTGATTTTGTACAACAGCAAATAGCTCTGACAGTAGTTACAGTTGTAACACAGATAATAGGTTTATACAGTATTAGTGCGCTCATTCTGGTACGTTTTTGTTTCTATAGTAACGGCTCATTCACAGGAACTCGTATGGCAGATGTTTCCCATAATCTGAGTCTAACGAGAAACAGATAAAAAAAAAAAAAGCCATGTTGTTTAACAACTGAAAAACTCATTGATACTCATTGATACAGTATGGTGGTGTACAGTAACATGTACAGTGTGGAAGGAGTCGTCAGTGTCAGCTTTTTCCCAACACAGGATATTCTTCAGGATAGCAGAGTTTTTGCATGTTTAGGGTTTCTCAGTAGCATGACTAATTGCACTGTTTTTGTCTTATCAACTACAAGAGGGGGGAAAAAATGTTAAAAATCCAGCGAGGCTGGTGAGGAAATGAATGTTTATAGCTGATAAAACGTAAGTGATATCAGGAGCGAATTCGTCTCGTGGACGTTCCACAACATTAAATGTAATGATAAACTGCTGGAAAGCATGTGTCATTCTGTAATGAACTAAAGATTGAAATCGTCTGCAGATCTCCGTAGTGAAAGCGGAATAATACATTTGCGCTGTTATAAGAAACTAATCCGCTTCAGGGCTTCATGTCGAGCCGTATCACACCACCTCTTACTTATGTCTTCTTTTAAAGCATTGTCATTTAATTATGATGTTCCTCGTTGCAGATGTGCATCGTGTACTTGAGGTTATTGATTTCAATTATGTAGACATGCCGGGTATTTCAGTACAGAGAGCTCTGTACACGCTGCCACACACGGCTCACGTGCGAGCGCTAATTTGAAATGTCAGCGTAAAAAAAAAAATCTAATCTGTGCCCAAATTCCGAGTAGAATACTGACTCACTGGTGAGGTTTTTATTTTCTGAAAAGCCTGAGCTCATCTCTAATAGGACGGGGCCATTTCTGATCGAGTCCTGGCATAGATGATGTCCTGCCTTTAATCTTTCCCTTTGTGTGTGTGTGTGTGTGTGTGTTTGTATATATGGTAGATGTTTGGCAGGTATATAGGAAACCGGATTCTATGTATATACAGTACGTGTGTGAAAAAAACATCAGCAATGGTTAAGATGTGTGTGTGCACTGCAAGAACGGGCAGGATTGTGACGCGGAATGCCTTGTTCCCGCGCGCCACCCCAGCTAATGACCAGAACTGTCGCATTTGTCTGCCACTGATTGCACATCAGAGGCCCAATTAGCTCTGGAGCAGCCTGGCATTCTGATGCACTCATCTGGGAGCGTCATGGAAGGAAATCACAGACAGAGGCATGGAAGCAGAGGAGAGAGAGAGAGAGAGAGAGAGAGAAAGACGGAGAGCAAAGCAAGAAGAGGAAGAAGGTGGTTTTCATCCCTTCCCTTCTCTTTTATTCACTGTCCCATCGATCTCTGTTCCCTCTCATCCAACGCCGGCTCATCAGCTTCCCAATCAATATTCACATTCCAATTTCTATAATTGGCAATTTCATCATGGAAATAAGCTCAATCAGTGTGTGTTTGTGTGTGTGTGTGTGTGTGTGTGTGTGTGTGTGTGTGTGTGTGTGTGTGTGTGTTTGAGAGAGACACAGAGAGAGATAGACTGGTGCACACCCCTGCCTGTCTTTCTGTCAATCTGCCTTTCTGTCCGTCTGTCTAACATTCGGCTTGCATTCCTTAAGGATCAGAAGCAAGCGTTTGCTTTTGTTTTTTGAAAGAGGCCTGACTACAAGCCATCGAAATGCTCCAAGTCTGTGTCTCTTATTATGTAAAAAAAAATCATGTTACAACTTAAGCGTTAAGCATAAAATTAAGTGTTTCTGTGTATCACAATGTGTGTGCGCTCACAACACTGGCAGCGATACTGTGTGAAAAAACAAATGTATAAATAACATAAAGATGTTTTATTCATTCATTCATCTTTTATACCCCCTTATCCTGTGTACAAGGCGGGAACACCCTGGACAGAGTGCCAATCCATTGCAGGGCACACACACGCACATACACACACACTACAGGCAATTAGTAAACAGCAGCTAGCCTAATCTGAATGTTTTTGGACTGTGGGAGGAAACTGAAGTACCTGGAGGAAACCCAAACACGGGGAGAACGTGCAAACTTCACAGAGGGAATCAAACCTTTTACCTTGGAGGTGTGAGGCGACAGTGCTAACCACTAAGCCACCGTGCTGCTTAAGATGTGTTATATTATTATAAAATAAACATTATTATTATTATTAATAGTTGTAGTAGTAGGTGGAGGAGAAGGAGTCGGGTATGGAAGAGGAGCAGGAGGAGGAGTGGTAGAATTAGAAGAAGCAGTAGTAGTGGAACTTTTTTAGTATTTTCGTCCATCTATGTACCATCTAGCAATAGATTCTCCCATCCTGGAAATACAGGGTGGGACACGGAAAACTACACCGGTATTGCATATTACTTAAGGGGTTGGGTTGCTAGCTCAACAGCCGATTGTCATTCACACACTACGGGCAATTTGGAAACGCCTAACCTGAAGGACTGTGAGAGGAAACCAGAGCACTCGGAGGAAACTCATCCATACAGATCCGAGACGGGAACTGAATCCGGACTGAAGGCGACAGTGCTAACCACTACGCCACCATACCGCCCCGCAGTAGTAGTAGTACAATATGTATAAAATACAATACAATATTATATGCATATGATATACATATATGGGTTTGATCACAACACTGCCAGCAATACAGAAGTGTTGCATGAAAATCAAATGTATGCAGACCATAAAGATGTTTTCTATCATTATAAAATAACCTTTATTATTATTAGTGGTAGTAGTAGTTGTTGTTGTATGTATATACTGTAATATACAACATCCATTATATTTTGAAAAAGATGTGTGTGCAGTGTAATGTTGTTCCTGATAACAGTATTACTACAGTATGTATGGTCGTATCGCCCAGCCCTGTTTGAAAGTAGATGGGAAGATGATGGATCTGATGGAAATCTTCCAAAGTTAACTTAAAAGATAGAGCCTCATACATGTTCAGTTATCTCATAACTCCATTAGAAGCGACCCTATAATGATCACTATGTCACTAAATGACATCTTCATTCGTGTTTTTGCTTCTGGCCTGGTTTCAAGACTTTCGCCACTATCAGCTTATAGTTTAGATTCAGTAAGAATTGTTGTGTCCCTTATGCTGGCTGTCACACGTTAGATTTATGGCTGTGTTCCTAAATCTCTGTTTCCAGCCCTGTGCTCCTAATTCCCTTGCTCTGCATGCCTCCAAATGAGCCCGACTCTCTCTCCCTCTCTCCTTTCAGCCTCAGAGGACTCATTTCTCTCTTTCTCATAATTCTATTCATTCTTTCTTCCTCCAAACCCCTTGTTCTTGCTTTCTTTTTCTTTTTTTTTCTTCTAGAGTTTTGTAATCTTTCCCGGGGCCTATGAGTGCTGCATGCATGACTCTGATAAGCTGGCCGATAATAGTGATAGGATTGTTTTTGGCTATGGTTACATTGTAATGTATGTAATACAGCCATCTCTCCAGTGTACAGAAGTAAAGCTGTGAATACTTGACTGGGTTGGATAAAAGTAGAATATATGGTGTGATATTCCAGAGGTATGATGTATGGTGCATTCTTGCTACGCCACAGTGTACAAGGCTTTTGTAAATCGTTTCATAAACATTTCTTTAAAATTTTATTTCATTCTGAAATAATATAATACCTGCATGACTGAGTGGTTTTTGGAGGAGCTAAACTTGGACCATAATAAGTAAGGAGAAAAACAAAACTGTTTTATTTTTCATTTACATTTTTTTTAGCCATATTAAATATGGACTTAGTGTCCAACTAAATAGCATGCATATAGCAACTTGTGAGTGTTGAATGTAACATACTGTAGCAGCATGAGTGAAATTAGGCCAGTCCGGTCCTGTACTACATACCGGTAAAAGATTCAGTGGGCGATTGTTCGCGGAAACCCCCGCAATTTCTCCGAAACCGCAAATATCCTCCACAATTTATTTATGGCTTTTTCCTTGCCAATATATAATTTTTCATGTGTTTAACTATTAAACTATTAAGAACAATACAATTTTCTAACATAAATATTAACGTAAATTCAGCTCCGTTTCCATATGAAAAAAATTAAACTAAAATACTGTATAATTTTTTTAGTACTATAGAGAGAACACAAAGCGACCGCAGAGGAAAACGCGGCTTGGAACGGTGAATTATTACTGTATTTACCCTACAGTACTTATACTAAAGAAAACGACAGCGCGTACCAAAGAAAACACGCTTGCATGAATTACAGAACATATCGGGGTAACATCTGGATTTTACATTCTAGCACTGCAGAAGACACAGCAGTACAGTACTGTAACTGATACGAGTTTACCTTTACATTCTTTTTATTTTTTTTAAGGGTAATTATGTATTAAGCTGAGTTTTAAATGAAATTAAAGTATTTTGAGAGTATATTTGGAGGCATATTTAGGGTTTAAACTACAGAAATACACACCTTTGACCACATCCAAAATTGGCATTTTTTCACAATTGGCTGGTGCTCTGGGAACACCAGTTGACCTTCAGGGGTCCGCAAAGAGGGTAGAGCAGCTTCCTGCGCGAGGTTCTGCCAACATGCTAGCAGATTCATGAGTCACCAGACCACTTTGTTCGCAGCTACTGGATAGTGAGTTATAAGGCTTAGACAAGTTTCAAATCCCTCCTGAACCCCTGAACAAGGGCACAACTTGATGTATGGAACAATGTACACCGTACATACTGTAGTGCACTAGCTTTCCATTGAGCGCTATTAAGATTTCAACCACAAGCTTAAAAACCTGGGGGGTGTAATGGAAAAAATAAATCCAGCAGGTACAGCCCTCCAAATATGATATCTACAGTATATAATGAAGAATTTAAATTGCTATTTTTACAATTGGCAAGCGAATAATAAAATTGTTTGCATCCAACCCATTCTCCGCACCTTCTCAGCATACAGCAGTAACTGCAGGTGTTAACAATAGCAGGTGCATACACAGTGATGCTGGGTGGCAGCAGTGAGCTACACCTTCTAGTCAGCTATTAATAAAAATATTACAAATGATATTTAACAGGAACAGAGGAAATAGCCTTTTATTTTTCATATGAACATTACAGCACAATAAAAATCTTGTTAGAAGTTCAGAAGATCAGCGTGAAAGGTCAGCCTATCAGAGATACAGCACCCCCTGGTGGAAAGAGGGTTAAGTGCCTTGCTCAAGGGCAAATAGTGGCAGCATGACAGTGCTGATGCTTGAATCCTTGATCTTCTGCGTTAACTATTGAGCCGCCACCACCATCAACACCACATCTGTAATTTACCTGTGCATATGTTTTCTGTAAGGAGATGTTTGTTTTTTACCATTTTTGGAAGGAGTCTCCAGCGTCAGTGCTTTGCAAAAGTCAGAGGGAAAGTTGTGATTTTAATTTTGTGTAATGGGAAAATCTAAGGAGGAAGGATGATTTGCTTTCCAGTTTCTCTGTAAGTTTTTTAAATTAATTTTTATTAACTTTTTATTTCTTATTAACCTAATATGAGTTAGGTTAATAAGAACAACTGACTGTTTAAATCCGATATACCTTAAGCGATACCAGAAAGTAACTCAGATGTTCCACAACATTAAGTCTGATTGTAAATAAATTAAAATGTACATAAATTGGAAAAAAAAAAAACAGTACAGTAAGATCCATAAATTTCAGGAGATAAAACGCTTCAAGTTTTTTCTTATCCTGAAGAGGATTTTGTATAACTGCTGGATAGGCGAACTTGAAAGAGAGAGAAGCACTGGCAGAGTATCAGCAAGTGAAAGGGGGTGGTGCACTCACTAAAGGAAGATGATATCATCGGGCAAGGATCAGGGAGTGCAAACGAGCGTTGCAAATCACATACTGTTAACGAGCTGCCACATAAATGAGTGTGCTCTACGGAGCCGGGGACTTGGGGGTGGTACTCCGGGGGGGGGGGGCATCGATGGCCAACACATAAAGCAGCGTTGCCATGGGATTTACTGCCCCATCACCCCACATCACCTCACTCACTTGCTCAGTCACCCTCACTCATTCACTCACCTCTTATGTCACTCAGTCACTTATCTATCCATTCATTCACTCTCTTATTCACCCACTCACTTTCTCTCTTACTTACTCACTTTCTACATTTTTCACTTACTGACTCACTTGATCACTCACTCACTCACTCACTCACTCAATCAAAGAGAAGGTTTATCAACTTTTATTATAGGTCTCATTATTAAAAATAGTAATCAGTTACGCTTGATTTGGAAAGTGTGTGGTGGTTGATTCTGCTGTTGTTGGCGATGTTGGGGTTGTTCCTGCTTGCTTGCTTTTCTTTTACAGACGATATGAATTGGTTAAAAATTGCAAATATTTTTTTCAAAGAAAAATGCGAACTATAATATTTTTGACCTTCTGCCGCTTCCATAGAGCGGTTGCCACAGCGGACCATCCGATTCGCACCCTACCATTTTATCCGGACTTGGGACCAGCACTGCATCCAGTGGCTGAGAGAAAATGCAAACTATAATACAGTATACAATATACTCACAGCATTAGGCTTCATGTAAACAGTTTCTGGAATTCCAGGCAGTAATAACCAGGAGTGTCATTAGGACCATCCTTTTCCCTCATGCCTTTAACAATATATCAAGCTTCAAGTTCCACAATTCAGATCAAGAAAATATATTTTTTCTTGTGATATGTAACTCTTTTCTATTGTGGAAAATGTTCTCTGGGCTGTTTTATAGTTTAAAGCTGTCATTTGTTTAAATAAATTTAGGATGAAAGACTTCCAGGAGGAGCCGTCTAAATTTCCCCAACAGCGTCTCTGACTAATCACAGGTTTATATAAGTTATCATTTGTGTTGTAATTCCTTTCTCGGGGATTTGTAAAACTGTAAGAATAAAACTTTTCTGAAGGAGACTCCAGTGCCAGTGCTTTGCAACAGTTAAGGATAAACATGTAACTTCAATTCTCAGTTTTGAGATGAAGAGCTTTGTAATTTCTCTGTACTATGACAAGCTGCATTTTTTTTCCTTCTTATTAAAGAGAGTGAATGAAAGTAAAACAAGATGAGTACTGTACTGTATTTACAGCCCCTATAATGTAATAAGTGATAACAGGAATTAACGTCATGGATGCTTCAAACCATTGATGGTTAATACGCATAGGGGGGGAAAAAAGAGATATCATTCTTTAATTATTAAGTCACAACATCCTGTGGTTGATTATTGTATTGTCTCTTTTGTTTTATTCCTTACATACTGTCTTGTTTATAAATATA
>JAQMYL010000015.1:8466794-8508747 GCA_030014365.1 Clarias pachynema | reverse complement strand
TATATATATATAAAATTTATTTATTTATTTTTATATAATATCATGATATTAAAGTGTATTTACTTTATCCACCACTAGTTGCCTGGATGGTGACTCAGAGTGGCGCGGATCCAAAGGGTGACATATTCGCGGAGATAGATTTGGGGAGTGGCTGCTGGCGCTCCGACAGAAGCGTTTGGGGAAACATCGCCGCTGTGCAATGCTAATTGTATAGAGGACCAATCGATAGCATAAATGGAACAATCAGACACACGCCAGGCTCCTGCTTCGAGCATCTGCCGGCAAGCAGTCACTTTAAAAAGCCCTCTGTCACTCTATTGTAAGGCATGGAATCTGTCGACGTCAAACTTTTTGTGACTAGTCAGGACTATTGATTCTGAGGTTTCTCTCTCTCTCATCTCTCTGACTCTCTTTCTTCTGTACACACACATACCATTAAGGATATAACCAAATACAAATACATTTTTTACAGAATGAATAGATAATATGTTCTAAAGAGATTTTTTTTAAAAGTGCAGAAATGAATAGGAGGTGAAGCTGAAAGCTCGCCTGAAAGGTTTGCGGAGTTGGTTGTTACTAGAGGCGTACAGGGATCCCACGGGAGATGCGTATAAAAGGTGCAAGCAGTGAGATATAAAGCATCAAGATTAGCATCAACATGTAGAGAGAGAGACATATACACATCCAGTACAAATATTGCGAGTCTCTTTCTGCTTCAGTTCTATGTCTCCTACATGTTCGGAATTTACATGTGTTTGAATTATCACAGGCGACACGGTTCCCAGCGGTTTTTATATATAGCTATTTTGACTACTCGTCCTGGGACCAAGTGAGTATCTTTATTGGCCCATCCCTAAATATTGCATGACCTCCTGACAGCAGTGGCGGTCTGTGGCTCCAGTATTAACCTGCCTGTATAAATCAGGAGCGCTCCCAGGCCTCCTTCATCTGTCCATTACGGCCCTGGAATCGGTCGACTGGCAGCGGCCCTCTCTCCTGAGCCACGGGCCCTAACGCCGGCGCCTGGCAGGTGACAAATAGTTTTTTAATTGCTTGCACCGGCAAAATCATTAGTCTCTTCCCCTGTCCATGGTGGGAGCGGGCAGGACGTGTGCGTAATAATAATAGCCGTGCCTCCGTCGCAGCCACCGCCTCCTCACCAGCTATTTTTAGAGCAGGTATTTTAGGGGCCTGGATGGTGTGTGTGTGTGTGTGAGAGAGAGAGAGAGAGAGAGAGCATGGGAAATGGAGGTGCAGCATTAGGGCAGACAGCTCGTTCTCCGAGCCTATCAAGCGCTCACAGCAGGCACGCACACACTCCATTCTGCTCTCGGCGAGTGTGGAGGGGAATCAGAAGTGTGTTACTGTTTGCAGCGCTGCAAAAGCCTGATGAAGCTGTCTGTTTTATGTAGCAAGCTGCACACTCCAGCTGCTTTGGCCAGGCTTGTGCTTAGTGCTCAGATATTGTATTGATCTTCCTGTTCTCTCACTCACTTTGGCAACTCTCTCTCTCGCTCTCTCTTCATATATATATATATATATGAAGACTCACCTGCCCCTTTATTAGGTATACCAGTTTACCAAGTTATTTAAATACAGGCCAAGGCTTCTGTTAAACTTCTCATCAAACATCAGAAAGGGTGAAAATCGAACATTGACCGTGTCGTGTTCGTGACACACGAAACAGAAGCTGATGTTCTTGGATTTTTAGTGTCTAGTGCAATAAAGAGAATACACTGAGTAAGCAGCAGTTCTGTGCATGCTGATGAGAGAGGTCAGAGGAGGATCTAGAGACGTGTCCGAGCTACCAAGAAGATATCCCATATGTACAGTACAGTACACATATACATGTGTATAAATATACTCGTTTGTATTGTCCCTTTGCCCCTAGGTCTGTTTTTTTCTCTCTCATGTTATCTTGTATGAGCGTCCTTGTCGATGTGCAAGCTCACGGTGTACGCTGTGCGACTCTGTGTAATGCGTGCGTTTCTAATCCAAGACTGACCCCATACGTTCAGATAGGAGAGGTTCGGGTTAAATCACAGAACTGACCCAGAACAGTAAAGCAGACTACCGTATATACTGTATGCACATATTCTGGTGACAAGCAGATCCCTTGATTCTGATATTTGAACTCAACCTCCCTAAACAGTCATTTTGAAACGTTTTTCCAAGCACTCCTGTCAAGTAGTATCTAATTAGCAGTATAAAAGTGCATCAATGAGCTCAGTATAGATCCCTGTCTTACACCGTTGCATGTGTGGAGGTACCCCTGATGAAAGTTTTGAAGCAGCTTTCATTTGAAAGAGCTTAAAATAACAGACTAATTTCCACTGATACTATGAACACATATTGCATCACTGGAAACAGCATTCTTGCTGTGCACGTTCTATTGCACAATAACACCGGCCTGGGTGCTTCCACCAGCAATAAACCGTAGTAAAGGTTTATTAGAAGCGTTTTACATGAAATCTTAAATGCATTTATACAATATAAACAAATAAATAGAGTTTGATATGACGGCTTATCCACAACTGTGTTTTATTACTGTAATAAAGCCAAAGCAAGGTATCTTTATAATACATATCTTATATCTAATACAGATCTAGCTTCTATCTAAATCATCTGTTTTGTAAACAAGGCAATATATTTGGAGTGAATTTATGTAGTCGCTATACACGAACTTATAAAAAGAGTAAGAGAGATGTACCGGAAAAATGAGCTTGAAGTCGCTGAGATTGAAAAGCACACTCTACTGTAGCTGAGCGCTGAGAACCAGGAGGCCGAGCCAGTGTATCTCATCCGGAGGCAGCTTCCTGAGAAAGCAGCTCTCTTTACAATGCACGTATAGTACTGTCCTGTGAATAAGCCTATAAAAGTTATCTTGCACACATCTGGCGGACTTAAAATCCAACGCTCCTTCCGCGAGCCTTCTCCAACGCATTTCAATGTCCTTGCTACTTTTCTGCGTCTTTCGGAAGCCGTTTCTATTCACAAACTACACCTTGATGGAGAAACAAAATTTTGTGATGTACAGTACAACTGACGATGTCGAAGATGATTCAGCGCTCTAAAAGGATGAAGAGAGGATGTCAAACAACATCTGTGCCAGATGAGGTGCACGACTGTTTTCCCTTGTTGAACTACCTCCATGTCTGCAGGACCTGATTATTGTTAAACAGAACCTTAATTGATCCACTAATGAACAGTTGGCGAATTACCTTGTACTTAACTTTGAGCTTTTTTTTTTCCTTTTTTTCCACTGGCTTCTTTAAGCCGTTGCAGAAAATCATACATTATTCATGAAGACGCTCGGCAAAAGCACAAAGTAGAAAACATTTCAGACCAATGCAAATTCCAACGACTAGTATGTTTAAAATGATAAATGGTCGAACAAACTAATGTATTGTTTGCATAGACGGTAAAAGTAATGCATTGAATGTGTGCATCATTTCCGCATGAATAAAATAGATCACATTAACGCAACTTTGTCCGTTCAGGTTCGCTTTTTGCCAATAGATTTCATTGATGACATATTTTGTGTTTATGGAAATGATGCACATATTTGCATCAGGTATATTTAATGCATCACTTTTTTTTTCTACTGGACCTTAAAAAATAAAATGCTTTGTGTGTGTATGTCTGTGTGTGCACCCACACTTAAAAAAAATAAGCCTCCAAGTTTCCAGCATTTGATAAGACATAATTACTTAACCCATGTGTGATGTCTTCTATCCATGTTCATCTCCTACATTCAATACAGCTTTTGATCTCCTCAGCATTTTTTATTTTTATATTAATTTAAGCCTGACTTAACTGTTAACAAAAATCATAAAATAAACCTTTTGAGCTATATTATAATGTAATATTCTAACTAGCAGATTCACTGAGACCAAAGACGGCCGACGACTACATTTTGGCATCTCTCATCTCGCCAAAAGGAGCACAGCAAAGAAACAGGTTAAGCTCAACTAAGCTACAAATAGAGTAATGACCATGGCAAAATGTAAACAAAATATGAACAAATTTGGGGAAAATATCCTTATTAAGCTCGCTTGGAAGAAAAGTAGTCTTTGAAGCCCATTTTCTCCACAAGTTCAGATTAGACTCACCGATGATTTAAGCAGGACGTAATTGTCGGATTTACTCGTAAGTCTGTTGTTAAAGGATTTTTTATTATAATTAATCTTACATGAAACGCAGTCTGGTACAAAGTGAATTCAAAGGGGTTTTGTTGTTGTTGTTTTTCTAGTGGGTAGTGGGCTCATCCTGTACATTAATTCATTCGCTATATCACTGATCCTGTACATGTCTCAGAAGGCCTGGAGCCTAATCCAGTGGACTCGGGGCATGATTTTGGGGTACACCCTGAATGGAAGGCCTCCACAAGCATGCACTCTCACTTACATACTATGGTCAATTTAGAAATGTCGATTACTCTGCATGTCTTTGGACTGTGGGAGGAAACCAGAGTGCCCAAAGGAAGCGCAAGGAAAATATGCAAACTCCATGCGAACTCCATGCAGACCTGAGGCGGGAATCGAACACTCATCCACATGGTCACAGTGCTAACCACTACACCACCCGTGCCGCCACAAAATGACTTCATTTGTGGCAAAACGCCATCGTGCCATCCTCTATACCACCTCTCCTGTACAGGGTCGTAGGAAGCCTGGAAGCTATCCCAGGGGACTTGAGGCATGAGGTGGGGTACACTCTGGATTGTGTTCATCCTGTATAATAATAATAATTAATAGTCATAAGACTTAGTAAAATCTTAATTTGGAATCAATAATTTTTCTGAACTAAAAACAGATATGTAATATAATATTAGTTATGAAATGATTCCGGTTTCAGGATTGTGATCAAAACGGTTTATTTGTACAGTATTCAGTGTTTGTGTTTGTATGTATTGAAATGCAAACTGGCTTTAAAAGTGTGACATCAAACTATAACACAAGACCGCATACTAAGAAACTAAGAAATGTTGTCCATTACCCAATAACTCCAACAGAAAATCAGAGCTTGACACTTTCTAATTAACAATGTTAATGAGCGGTGTATGGTTAACGTTTGGTGGACTAATGACCGTAACACTTGTGATGTTTGTTTTTGTTGAATATCACATTTCACTCGCCTGCTTTGAAGTTATAATAATGTTCATTATTTGGGGGAGTTCTCACTAAATTGTGGAGAGCCTCATTGTGTTCATTCAGCCACAAGAGCATGAGGACAGGCATGAGGACTGATGTGGGGCGACAAGGTCCTGGGGTGCAGTCAGTGATAGAATTCAGCCCGAAGGTGTTCAGTGGGGTTAAGTTCAGGGATCTGTGCAGAACACTCAAGTTCTTCCCTTTCAATCTTGTCAAATTATTATCATGATAAAACAGGCTTTAGTTGAAGGGAAGGTGAAGGGAAATTGTAAGGCTGCAGAAGTCTTGAACCACTCCCCATTTCTTTATATTTTGCTTCCAAAGCGCCAGACTGTTTTGTATTTATAATGTACTCTTGAGAAATAGTTCAACAAGCTTCCTGAAGGCCTTTTTTTTGGGGGGGGGTCCCATTTTCAGTCAAGTCCCTGTATCTGACCTTTGTTAAGCCACGCAGTGACCTTTGAATCATTCAAGCATAAACAAAATCTAACTTCCAGAACCAGTGAGAAACAGATGCAGATGATGACAGATGTTCAGGCTGGTGATTAGTATACTGATGATACTGAATGCTGATTAGAACAAACGAGAGGAGAAATGAGGTTGCTATTGAGATTGTTAAAAAAAAATTATTTTATCTTTAGGCTCTTTGCAGCCTGTGACGGTAAAATATTTGTTCCCATTTCTTTCATTTAATCTACAGTCTTGTGTAAAAATTAGTGCCCCCTTTTTTTAATTCTATGGGGGTTTTTTGTGTAAAAACATGATAAAAATCATCTGATCATAGCATGTCTTACTATTAGGCAAATACAACTTAAGAAGAACAAAGGTTTTTTTTTTTTTTCCTGTGCCTTTATTTATTTAACTAAAATGAAACCAAAAAAAGCAACAAAAAACCATGTGGGCAATAATGGTACAGAGAAAAAATTATATCCAGTAGGTTGTTTCTCGTCAGATCTTGTACTGTATTTCCATCGTAAATAGAAATGGACACAGTAAAATAAGCAGTGTCAACATAACACTTAAAGAGTTAATTTTAACACTTCTTTGGAGCACATATGGTCCCAATCTTTCGAGAGTAAAAAATAACACTGACTGTAGTATAGAATTTATAGTGTAAATAACTTTTTCAATGCAATTTAATTTGTATAGGGCTTTTAACAATTTACATTGTCGCAAAGCAGCTTTACACAATCAAAAGAATTATTTAAGTTTGCATGAAATGTGAATGTGTATAAATCAAAAACAAAATTTAAAATTCACAGTGTTTATTGGTTTTCAGTTCAATAAACTAAATGTCCGTTAAATAGCTGAATTGTTCTGTAAAATCTTTCCATTGATTATCTTCAAAACATAATTAATGTTAGCAAGAAAGATTATACACATTTGTGACTTTTCAAGTTAGCATGTTAGCTTATGTTAGAGTTATGAGTAAACATTATAATTATAATTAGTGTGACTTAAAAATCAGATCTTGCCAGGTTAGCAAGTCTTTGTTAGTTGCATGGCTAGCGTGAGTAGTGTTCTGGGCACATTTACTGTATGATTATGAGGTAAAGGTCTTCTCTGTAATGTTGTCAATAATCTTATGCTAGTTAGCCGAATAGCATTGGCAGGAAAGATTATACAGATTTATCACTTAAAATCCTTTCAGTATTCTGTCAAATTAGCATGTGTTAGTTAGTTTAGTTAGTAAGATAACAAACTACATGCTAGGCTGGCAGAATCAGAATACCTGGGGGAGGGGGAGTATTAATAAATATATACTATAATAATATATATTATAAATATATATGATTCAGTATGTTACAGGTTTGTTGGCAACCCTATATATATATACTGGTATCTCGCCATACTGTATGAATTTAATCCGTTCTGTAGACGAGTTCTTAAAGCGAAAATGCATATGACGTATTGCGCATTTTTCCATTGGACATTAGGTAGAGTAAATGTAGATGATCCATTATAGCCACCCAGTAATACAAAAATATTACCAGCTTCCAACATTACACAGTTAAACCCTGGTTTGCGAGCATAATTCATTCCGGAAGCATGCTTGTAATCCAAAGCACTTGTATATCAAATTTCCCCATAAGAAATAATGGAAACTCAGATGATTCGTTCCACAACGCAAAAAAAATAATATAAAAATGATTAAGACAAAATATAAAATAAAAATAAAACAAACTAACCTGCACTTTATCTTTGAAAAGAATCGTAGTTAGTGTGAGGGAGATGAGAGAAGAGAGGAGAAGGGGAAGAAAGAGGAGCAGGGGGGAGGTTATTGTGTAGGACGTGCGCGGATATTAACTATACGAGTGAGGCATCACGTGACACTCGGCAGATACAGTACAGCGTATACTTACTGCTCGTTTATCAAGTTAAAATTTATTTAAAGTTTTTTGCTCGTCTTGCAAAACACTCGCAGAATCCAAGTTTTACTGTAATCATATTTTTGCATATAAAAACAATCAAAAGATTTTTAAGAAATGCATGTAAATGAAGTAAAACATGAAATAAATAGATATTAAACCACTTACTGTACCCTTAATTTATAATTCCATCAGGGGTAGCTCAGTGGTTAAGGCATTGGACTACGATTCGGAAGATCCCAGGTTCAAACCCCACAACCACCAAGTTGCCACTGTTGGGCCCTTGAGCAAGGCCCTTAACCCTCAGCTGCTCAGATGTATAATGAGATAAAAATGTAAGTCGCTCTGGATAACAGCGTCTGCCAAATGCCTAAATGTAACGTCCTTTCCATAATACTAATTGTAAACAAAATGCAAAAAGATCACAAAGTTTGTGTGCAAAAAATGTTTTGTATGCCTACGCGAATTATTTGCAAATTTTTAGTTCTTAAGTCAAGAATTTGTAAGGCGGGGCATTCGTATGCAGCAGTACCACTGTGTGTGTTTGTGTGTGTGTATTTATATCTACTCTAAACTGCTCTACTTATTGTAGCTTTTTAAGTACTAGGAATCATGTTAGCTTCTATAAAACAAAATCAGTGAAATTTCATTAACATACTGTACTGTACATGATTGTCAATGACATAAATTCTTCCAAATATGGAGGCTAAGACACACCCCCATTCGTGTTTGATCCACTTTCAGTTAGACAATCAGATTATCAGACAAACCCTGGTGTATCTTTTTGCTACAGTGCAAAGAGCAGAAGAAAAGATGAGAGTAGTTATACTGTATATGCATTTCTTTGTGAGCTATTTGCAGAGTGCGAGTTTTGCATGTGCGTAGGTGGAGCCACACATGGCTATACCCTTCACCCTTCACCCCTCAATCTCTGCCCTCCTCCATGCCACTCGATCCAGTAAATGAACGCTCATTTGCAAGTTAGATAAATCCTTTGAATGTATTATTGATGCAAACATTTTAGCTTGCAGGCCCCAGAGGATAGCTAATGGAAGCGAGGCACACTTCCTGTGCTAGCATCCTGCACAAACACACACGCGTTCAATGGCTGTCTCAAGATTGATGCCTGCTCTTCTGGCCCTTAATTATTTCAACAGGAACTGATTCACACTTTAGTGGTGCAGGTAATATAACACAGCCTAATGCAGGCCCTGTAATACCCTCTGCCGAGCCCTTACTCATCTCATCAATTCATAAAAAGAGCACTCAGCCAATTAAAAGGTACAGTGCAGAGCCGGCGTGATCTGTGTGCGTGTTATGCTTTATTGTATTTCATTAGGTCATATACATAGCTTTCAGACAGTTTCATTTTCTGTATGTCTTTTTCCCTTTCGACTCTCACAGACATGGACTGTGTCTCGCTTCTCTCGTTCTCTCTGGCTCACGATTTAATTCAATTCAATTCAATTCAAGATTTATTTTATCTTTATCTCTCTTGCAGGGGAGAGGTTAGAGTAGAGAGCTGAGAGTAACGCAGGAGAGCTATCTCTGTTGTGATTGATTAAGACCATGTATTGATCATGATGGTGCGTGTATGTGTGTGTGTGCGGATCTGGAACCGAGGGACTCTGTTCCACCTCTCCAGTGCCTGTAGGTCGGTTCCTCTTCCTCTGTCTGTGCTTTGAAGCCTGCATCTTTTGATGACATCACTCCCCCAGTGTTCCAGGGTTGGACAGTGTGAATCGGAGACAGCATAAATAAAGCACACGTTCTGTTTTGGGAATGAGATCTAGTGTGCAAACATTCCTGTTTGTGGCATATATAAAACAGAATAAAAAAGCATCTGGGTTTTAAGAGCTCAGTGTATGTGTATGGTCATGTATTGATGAATGTTTCAAGACATAAACAGTGTATATACAGTATACTATACACTGATCAGCCATAACATTACAATGCAAAATATTATGCCCAGTGTTGTGTAAGCTCTCCTTGTGCCAGCTTTGTACCCTTGTGGCATGACTCCACAAGACCTCTTGGTGTTTGCTGTGGACATTTTAGGTGCTGTGGGTTATGGGGTGGAGCTTCAGTGCATCACACCTGTTTGTCTAGCGCATCCCATGGGTGTTGTCTATTGGATTGGACCAGACAGGCCAGTCTTTGGTCCATGCAGGCATCGGTAACAAATGGAGGCCCTGGTCCTGTCTCCAGTTTACTGGAATATAAATAATAATCTGTGTTTACGCAATGTTCTGGCTGATTGGAATATATATAATATTACATAACATTATGACCACTACCAGGTTAAAAAAAAACATTTAATCACAAACTATACAGAGCTGTCCAAATTGTTTTAATTTTAATGTTTTTAATGGTACGGCTGATTGGTGTGTGTGTGTGTGTATACAGAGCATGATAATTACATAGTGTTTTTTTATGTCGAGGCTGTCATAATATTATAGAGATGGTGACAAATTAAGAGGAAAAAACAGTGACTGCATTTTGCCAGCAAGGTCTGCCTCCTCTTGTTCTCTTACTGTATATGGAAGAGTCAATGCAAAAATATAAAAAAATAATCTGATCATTATCACATTTATATCTACTATAAAGATTTCTAACCTGATGGAAGTGGTCTCTTTCTGGATGATTTTGTCCCAGTCCACATGGCAAGAAAACTCTCTGAAAGGAGTACGGACATTGTGTAAAGCATATTCTGTGGATTTTAACGAGGTTACAGTACAAACTCTCAACCCAAAGCGCCTACAGTATGAGAGATTTTGGAATGACACGCTACACAGCGCTCTTCATCATCATCATCATCATCATCATCAAAAACACTAAGGACTTGTCTTTTATGATGAATAGTGTTCTTTTGTCCAGTACCAGATACTTGTAGAATCAGCGCATCACACATGTTTGTCTGGCTGTTCTGGCAGTTCACCATACTAACACACGTTATGTTGGTTTTCTTGTCATTTGTCCTCCATCTGTGTGTATGGACATTTTATATTGGTTTATAACAGCAGTTATGTAGTACTTGCATTATAGATGTTTTTCAGGATGAGGGGTCTGGCGTGCAGTACATTTAGATAGCCTCATTTCAGAACATGACCTGTTTGGCTTGACATGGGTGGGATTAAGTTGGACTTTGGGCTTGACCTGCGCTCATACCGAGAGATGCTGACTTGACAGACAGCTTCAACTGGTGCATGAGTAAAAAATATCACACAACAAGAACATTGTTAAATCACGCTAGGAAAAAAACCTGCAATAAGTAACTGACAAACCACTAAGAAAAAGGTATAGGAATAAAAAAGGCTGTGTATCTACTGTAACTAATGAATCAGTGATGACAATTACTCTGTTTGGTCCTCGTCAACTAATTATTATTAATTGCTCATTGTCCCTATCGCCATTAAATGTATATGAAACTGACCGAAAGTATGCGAACACCTGATCTCCATTTCCATATCTGTTTGTTGAACATCCCCTTCCAGATCTAGTCCAGTCTAAACTTACTGTATATAATAACCTCCACTCTTCTAGGAAAGGCTTTCCTTTAGATTTTAACTACAAAAGCATTAATGAGGACAGACTCTGATGTCTCACTTCATTCTGAAGGTGTTCAGATTATACAGTAGATCTTGCTGAAACTACTGTACAGTAAACACATGCTCTATGAAGGGCTTCATGTTTGCTGCTTTATTAGATCATCTACATCACATCGTTGCCCAAGCCAAAAACAGTTTATACATCTGAACAGCTGTGTGCAATGTTCTCACACTGTTTATTGGCAACGGCTTCCTCAGCATGAGGCCCGGTCTCTATATCGAGACTTGCTGTTCTTCCTTATACATTCCTGTAATGAAAAATTTCAGTGAAAGATTTTCTATCTGTTGCTGCCGTTCTCTTCCTTCCTCCTCCTCCACACACACACACACACACACATGCCATGTGGTGTCAGTTGATTTGACATTTGGCTGACACCAAATTTACCTTAACTCGGGATCAATCTTTCTTAAAGCAGGTATCATAAACATTTGATCAGATCAGCCAAGACAGTCGTGTCAGGGTTTCCCAGCCCGCACCTCACACACAGTTTGATATTCCGGTGTGAACACGCGTTGCCCAATCCCACTCAGCACCATCCCAACACGTCGTCTCCACAGCACTCAAAACACTCTCCTTCTCCCCTCGCCCCCCTCAGCTGTTTCCCGTTATTTGCCAGCGTGTGTTGCAAAGCTGTGCAATGTTTAATTCATCGGTCGAAGCGCTTGCCCAGTTGGACACCTCGGACTGTTTGGAAAAGTGCCGCTTCTAACCGCTTAATGTATTCCCAGCGATTTGTGTGCTGTTTGTCTGATTAATACAGAGTGCAACTCCTCAGCGCCTCGCCTCATTATGTTGTGGACAGAACTGAAGGGTTTTTACTGTGCTGACTCACACGCGAGGCTGCTTCCTCTAGGAAGTCCTGTATCACTTTTACCTACCCTTGGGATTAGCTCATCTTTTCGAATTATTTCTCAGCTTTATAATTTTTTTCTCTCATTTCATCATACTGTGCTTTTTTTTTTTTTTTTATTGTTCTTTCTCTCCCTCCCACCATCCTCTCTAACAGCAGGTCGAACGAATTTTAAAATTTCTCTCTTTTTTTTATGCAAACATCACTAACAGCGGCACTCATGCGAAAGTGCCATCTCAGCACCTGTGCCTTAATGATTAATTCCTCATTGATGGTCTCAATTAATTTGCTATTACGCAGCAGAAGGCCTGCTTGGTCTGCGTCTCTCTATCCTGGCCGTGCTTTCGGTTGAAAAAGATTTTCACAGGCAGCTGGCTGGAGGAGATATGAGCTGTGCTGTGCCATGTTTTTACAGACGTACTAATGCGCTTTGTCTAATGCTAACTGCGCGGTGTACGTGAGCTGCAAAAGAGAAGCGCTCACCTACACTGATCTCCAAATAAGAGGAGCAGAGCGCTAAAGAGCTGCACTTTTATCCTTGAACATTTGTGAGGAGAATATGCAACCTTTATTTATATATATGTGTATATATATAAGTTTTGGCAGAGTCAGAAAGAATTCTATTGGCCAAATATGAGTTAATTCATGAGGATATCAACTTAGAAAGGATGCAAATCCATCAGCGGGTACCTCACACACCTTCATGCTTTCATTCATATCTAGGAATAAATCCAGCTGTTGTGGACCTTCATTTGTGTGTTGTTTGTTCTTTTATGTTTACCATGGTTGTAAAAAGTCCTTATTTGAGTTACTTGAGTGTGGCTATTCTTATATGTGAGAGAGAAAGAGAGAGAGAGAGAGAGAGAGAGAGGGGTTGATGTAAAGATAAATACAGTAAATATGAGTATGCAGGTACTGTATGTATGAAAAGTATGTGGACAACATATAATTTGTGAAAATGTGTGTAACATTCTGAATACGTCTGACATTTGCACGACTCAAGTGCACATTACTTTATTCTAAAAACCCTGAAATTTCACTTCTGTTCTTGTAATTTGTTGCCTCGTCGATGTAGCAGTGCTCACGCGACACAATCACGTGCAGCCATTTCGTAAATTACACGAATTGACGACAATAAGAGGCTTATCTCAACATTTCACCGTTTCTTAGAAACCCACGCATGAAGCAACTTTTCACCTGAACGAAGACCAAAAAAAAAAAAAAAGAGCACATCTTGCCATTTATGTTGTTCGTGCAGTCATTTGTACTGAGAAACAGAAGATGTGGATGAAAGGGAGAAGAGAATTGCCGGAGCCTGCGTGGAGACGCTTTCAAAGCCGCGCCTGTTGTTTTGTAGCATCCTAATTTCCTCGCATTCTCTCTTACTTGTTGCTCATCTCTCTTTTCATTTCCTCGCCCTACATTGCTCACAGTGCAAAAATGTGCGCCAGTGATTTCTAACCCAGCTTAAAAATGTCAGCTTGTCTGGGACGCATCAAAACTGGGTCACAACAGGTCTCTGAACTACTCACATCTAACAAACACTTACACCATCTTGGCTTCGATCTGGGCCCGTTTTTTTTAATATTTTTTTTTTTATAGCTGTCACGAATTTGTCTGTGACAGGAAAATCGAAGCCGTGATCATGTACTGTGCACTCAGCTTAATATCAAGGAAATGATATTCCACTTCGCGTTTAAGTCTGTGACCTCACATCAGCTCAGCAGACTGTCCTCTCTCAAGCGTTCTCTAATTGGCATTAGCTGTTAGGTGTAGCGGCTAACTAAATGTCAGGGCTGGTGATTAGTTTGTTGTGTGGTATTTTGTTTTGTGTCTGTGTGTGCGTGTGTGTGTGTTTCAGGTTCTAGAAAATAGAGCCTTGCTTTCTGCTTTCTCTCTCATTTCCCCCTCATCTTTTACACCATTCTCACCACTTTTAGTTCACTACCCATCCTTTAATCCTGACTCTCTAAGAGACCTGACCTACCCTGCTAGTCGCTAGGCAACCGCCATCTGCGTCTCTCTCCCATGGGTGGTGGTTCAAAAGTTAATGCAGGAGCTTCAGTATATGTGTGTAGGCTTCGTTGTAAAGTGACAAAAGTCATTCTGAGGTAATGCAAATATCTACGTTTCCCTTTCAGCAGCAGAGGACGATTAGCACATTTAACTGCGCCTGATTTCTGCTTCATCCGTCCACCTGTCAGAATTGGAGCGACACACAGGTGTTCCCTATCGCAACTTATGATTTACAAAGGTAAAGCAATAAACTAGGTGACATTGCTGTGTTCTTTAACCGCTCAGCATCAGGACCACCTCCACTAGCAGCTCCACCAAGAACATCGGTGAGGAATGATGACACAAACCGTCTGCTACAAGTCACATGGGCATTGGAAAGAAAAGAGCTACTTCTTGGATAATGTTGGCCATGATTTTCAGCGAACTCATCTAAAATAAGTGTAACTCTTGAGTGAGGTGATCGACTATTTCACTTGTAACTTCTCTGCCTTGATTCAGCAGAGATACACTTTAAGTTCTAACTCTTCAATGACCTACCTAGAGATTTTAAGACATGTTAAGGATGGAGTCAATGGTACTGGAGAAATCGTCATTCGCTTCAGTTTCTGACTCTTCAGTAGAGATACACTTCACTTTGACTTTTCCTTGAACTGCTCTCCTTGAGATGGCCAGATGTACTGTATACTTCTCCCTGACCTGACTCTTCAGTGAGCCGACCAGAGATACAGTACAGTACACTTCTCCCTGACACCTCAGTAAAGCGCTCAGCGATACAATTCTCCCTGTTTTGTGAGGGAGCTGATCAGGGATACACGTGACCCCTCTCTTTTCAGGGAGGTGATTAGTGATGTACTTTTCCACTTCAGTGAGCTGATCAGAGATACACTTTGTCAGAGAACTAACCAGCCATGGACTTCCCCACTGATTGTTCTTTGACACTTGAGAACTGGTCAGTGATAAGCGTCTTCCTCAGGCTTCCTTCCTGACTCTTTAATGAGCTGAACAGAGATTAATTTTAGGTTTGACTTTTGAGTTGAGATACAGTTCAGAAGGGACAGCTTACTGAGCGGACTTGCTTTGCCTCTGAGTCTGAGCTGAGCTGAGATATCTCCAGCTTACTCTTCAGTAATCTGAACATCCCTACACCCCCATTCCAAAATTCACCAGCGAGTTGTTCGGAGATACACTTCTTCCAGATTCTTCCCTGCTGACTCTTCTGTGGTCAGTGATGCACTTGATGCTTCTTGCTTGACTCTTCAATGAGCTGAGAGTAGATGCTGTACACTTCTCCTCTATTGTTCAGTGGTAGAGTTACCTCTGGTGAGCAGAGCTGAGATCAAATTTCGCTCCTGGCTCTTTAGTGAGCAGAGCCGACATGCATTTCACCCCTGACTCTTTAGCGGGATGGGCAGAGTTGCCCCCAAGAAGTTGTTTTATTTAAAGCGTGACTCAATCCGAGTGATTACACGCTTCTGAATTAAACATCACAAGCCTCAGCCTCTGGCTCCTCCAAAAGCACATTGCCATGTACACTCCCTGTCCAGACTCTTTCCTACCCTGTGCAATATTCCTAAGACAAGGAGCATTTCAAATATACATAAATTATTGAAATAAAACAACTTATATTTATTTTTCTAGAGAAATAGTTTTCTTCTATATTGGGGATCCCATGATTTTTAATATGGCATCCAGGATTAATATAGGGGATTCCACGAGAGTATTTAATCCTGAGTTTGCGTTATTGTCTGTGCATGAGTTTCACGTGTTCTAGTGTTCACTTGGACTTTCTTCAGGTTCTCAAGTGTAGTCTGGAAAGGTTCTCTGCCTAATAGGCACTGGACAGTAGACGGCACGGTAGCATGGTGGTTTAGCACTGTGGCCTCACACCTCCAAGGTCGAGCGTTGAAATGCTTGAAATGCTTGAAATTCTTCTCCCCATGCTTGCTGGGTTTCCTCCAGGTACTCTGGTTTCCTCGCACAATCCAAAGACATGCAGGTTTATGCCAACTGCCGTTCCCAAATCACCAGCGCATGTGCCTGTGTGCCCTGCATCGGATTGGCACCCTACTCATAGGATGAGTGTGTATATGCATGTGTCTGTGTCCAGCGTTCTGGAATAACGCTCGAATAAGAACTAAAACCTTTCACTACTACTGTAAATGTGAATACAAAGAATGCACAACATTTCACTGTCCCTGACACACAAGAAAACATACTCTTACAGTCGACTGCAGGTTCATACAGGACGCTCTCTCTGTATCTTCAACAGGAGCCACAGGCTGTTTGCTTCTTCTCACCTGTATTGATATGATGTATGTGTGTGTGTGACTGTAGCAGCCTCTAACTTCTGCATAATTTGCCGTTTGTCCATTATTCAAACCTTATTTACTGTTCACAGACACTGAAATGCCCTTGCAGTGGTAAATGTGAATGCATTTGTTGTGTGTATGAAAGGTAAAGTTTGAATAATGGCCCGAACTCCACTCCATAACCTCCACACACACATACGCATACACACATGCATGGACACAGCTTCTCACACAAACGACTAGTGGTAATGAGAGGCAAGTTTCATGCGAAAGTTTTGTGCCCTGTGCAACATCGAGGCAATTGACCTTGAAATGAACAGCAGCATTGGGGAACAGCACGGTATGAGTACATTTAAGAGCCATGCCCAGGTGCCAGGGGCCAGGCTGCTGCCTAATGACAGATACACCGAACCATCCATCACCATGGCACAGCCAGGGCAAGTGCTGGGGCAAGGCCTTAATCACCTCTCACACATGCACGTACACATTCGCATGCTCGCTTTCTCTCTCTCTCGCTCTCGCTCTCACACACACTCACACATGGGCTGTCAGAAAGAATATCACTATTTAAATTTTCATAATATTTATGTGGTTAAATTCACGTTCAGATGTTTCAAATTCAAAAGATGAAAGTCTACTCCCGTTGTCCCATGATGTAGTAAAAGGGTTCTGAATAAATGCATGTCTTTGACAGCATATTTTATTTCCACATACTGTTTCATTATGTATGAATATTCTGATTAAATCTACAAACAAACAAAGCATGTATTCTGAAAGCGATATTACGGCTTATTATTACCATATGAAGAATTAAATCGAGCACCCTAAAGCATTCTTCAGTTTTGTGTTACTGTATGTGTGGAACCCTTCAAAGGAGCATTTCCTATGTTGTAAAAGGACACATTTAGACAGGTAGAAAAGAAAAAAAAAACCTTCTGAGTAGTTAGTGTGAGGTAGAGCAGTTTCCATTAAGCACTTATTATAGAATCCATGTTTTTCTGTTGGGTTTTTGTGCACTGAGTACTAGAGATACTACAGCATCACGATGTTATATTCTATAGAGTGAGCATATTAAGACAAATAGGCATTACGGAACGGACTTACAGGAGGCCATTGTTGTCTTAGTGGTAGGCTTCACACCTCTAATGATCCCAGGCACTTGAGGGCAGGGCATCCTTGCCGATCCCAAGCCCGGATAGTAACTGGAGGGTTGAGTTCTTTCATTCATACATTCATTCATTTATCCTGTCCTTTACCATACTATACCATTTATCCTGTACAGGGTTGGGGGGAGCTGGAGCCTGTCGCAGGAGACTTAGGGAAGAAGGTGGAGTACACCCTGGAAAGAGTGCCAATTCATCACAGGGCACACACACACTATGGGGAACTTGGGGTTGCCAATTAGCCTTACCTGCATGTCGTTGGACTTTGAGAGGAAACCGGAATACATGGCGGAAACCCACCAACTCACCAAGGGAGAACATGCAAATTCCATGCACACAAACCAGGGTGGGAATTGAAACCCACGAACCTGGAGGCGTTCACCACTGTGCCACTATGGATGAGTTCTGACATTGCCAAAATATACAACTAGGATTTGGGTTCCTCTTGTGCCACAGGGGCGGACCTGGCCCCTCAGGGTGTGCTGTGGCACCAGATCATTTGGGTGTTATAGGTTGTGGGACTCGACGAGTCCTCTGTAGATCAGACTTGTTTGTCAGATTGAGATGTGGGGAGGTTGGAGGTCGGGTCAGCAGTCTCGGTCTCTTCGTCTGCTGGGCCTCATATACAATCATATAGGCTAGACATAATACTACAGAAATCCTATGCACCATTTACTGGAGTCACAGAGCATCCTGAGATGCTGAAAGTTAATGGATATTCATTCTTCCTCTTTATCCACCCACACTTTTACTAAAACCCAGCTACACATATACATGAGCATACACACACTGCGGCCTCTGGTTTTAACATGAGACTTCTGAATGGACCTCTGCCCTTTTCTCTGGCCTCATTTGCATGCGACTTATTCCTCCAACACTCCTCTTGAAATAAGAACATTCCTCTATTAGGTATTAAGAAGCGCACAAACATTCGTGAGAAGACATATGGAGGTGTATAACATGGCCTAAAGGAGTATGTGTGCGTGTACAGCTGATGAGTCTCAGCATCTATATGACTCAGTATGCTCTGGGTTTTTGCTCCTGACTGAGCATAAGGTTTGGCCATGGCATTTTGGGCTTGAGCTTTGACGCTCACGGCTGGCATTTATCAGAGCAGAGCATGAGTTTCTTCATGGTACTGACTCACAGATGTGCTCCTCCTTCTCTCTCGTTCTCCCTCTCTCCTCATCTGTGCATTGGTCCGGCTAGATGAACATGCGCACAATCTAATGGTGTTCTTATCGTCCCTGTGAGTGCTGAGTACAGCCCGTTAAGCTTGGCGCTTTTGTCATTTGCGACGGGTAGGAGGAGACGTGCTGGGTAAATCCAGCTCTGTACGGCTGCTCAGGTCAATGAATCAGGTCAGCGAGAGGCAAATGAACAGGATGCATTCAAGCATTTTACAAGATACGGTTGTATTGTCATGAAAAAGACTAACATCTCTGAAGGTGCATAACCTGGATTATATTCTCACTCCACGCTACGTATATACTTAAGGTTGCAAGACCTGAATTCTTCTAGAGCAAAAATGTCTCAAATGAATCATGTATATATTTTTTTTATTAAGATGAAAAAATTATGCCACATCAGAACAACTTCTACAGGCACAGTGATGTTTTTTTAATCCAGAATGTAATACCCAGTTTAAACCTTTTGTTCATAATTTCATCATTGCATGTCACCAGTGTGCAAACCCGTTTGTGGCTCCGCCCCTTTTGCTCCATAGGGCAGGATGTGAAATGAAGAACGATATGTAGTCATGTGAAGTCCACTTTATTTATAAGGCACATTTAAAACGCCACATGCGCTGCCAAAGTGCGGTGCAACAGAACCAAGAGAAGGAGAAGGACGAAATAAGGCACTGTGGATCGGCAGTTAGCACTGTTGCCTCACAGTTCCAGGGTTTGGGGTTCAAATCTCTCCGCCGATCTGTGTGTGTGGAGGTCACATGTTCTTAGGTTAGGTAGACTGACTGGTGTTTCCAAATTGCCCATGGTGTATTACTGTGTGTGAGCCAGTGCCCTGCAATGGGTTGGCACCCCACCTAGAGTTTCCTCTGCCTTTAGCCCTAATTTTCCTGGGGTAGGCTCCAGACCTCACTTGACCATACACAGGCAACAAAGTTTAAAAGACAGATAAAAAATAAAGAATAAATAAAATTGGATGACAGAGTAAAATAAAAGATAACAAGCACAAAAATAAGTGAACTAGGGAATTACCATTTATAGCTGCTATAATATAAATAATTACAGAAACAAAGGAACCATGGGCACTGGTGGGCTTTTTCACCTGACATGAGGAAAGCCCGGGTTCGATTCCCGGCCACTGGATGTAGTGCCGATCCCAAGGCCGGATAAAATGGCAGGGTTGTATCAGGAAGGGCCTCCAGTGTAAAACCTTTGTCAAGACCGGATGGTCCGCTGTGGTGACCCCTTGCCGGGAGCAGCTGAAAGAACAACAACAAAAGAAACAAAGGAACCATAATTCAGTATTTTCCTATTTCAATACACACTTATGTAAAATAACATATTCCTTTTTTTTTTTTTTTTTTTTCAAAAAACCAAACAAACTACAGCAGGTTGGTCGTGGTTTAGTAATATCAATTTATTAAAAAGCTATTGTTCAAGCTATACAGTATATAGACTCAGTGACTCACTGGCTAAGTTTGTTTTGTCACTGGATAGAGCCATCATCCTAAAGCTAATATACTGTACTGTACATGGCTATTCCTAGCACACACATATTGACAGTATGTGTGGACACTTAGGAACCAGCTGACAGTACCAAGCCTCCAAGCCTGCTCTGTTGAACAGTTGCCTGTTAAATCACTTATTGTGTTAAATTCTCAAAATCGGTTTTCCTCTTAATGGTGAACATTCAGTGAAGGAAAAAATTATTTCACCACCGAACGTATAAGACCAGTTATGTATACTGGGCATGGCATCCCAAACTGAGCTCAGGCATAGCACGTTCTGAGGTACTCAAATAGTTTTTAAAAAATAATAATCATTTTAAGTGCTTTACGTAGTTAATAGGGCCTGTGACACAATTGTATGTAATGCAAGTCTCGGCCACTTCAGAAGGTGAGGAGTCAATTAATCAGGGTAGTTAATTATTTTAAAAATAATGTTTGCTATACCTTCATAGGATGACATGGTGGTGCAGTGAGTAGTGGGTGACACCTCACACCATTGCCAGTATTCATTCATTCATTCATTCATTCATTCATCTTCTATACTGCAGAAAGCCTGGAACCTATTCCGGGAAAATTTGGGCACAAGGCGTGGTACACCGTGGACACGGCTCCAATCCATAAAAGGGCACACATGCGCGCACACACACTCCGGGGACTCCAATTAGCTTAATGTGCATGTCTTTGGACCGTTGAGCACCCAGAGGAAACCCACCAAGCACTGGGTGAACATGCAAACCCCATACACACAGACCTGAGACAGGAATCAAACCCTCAAGCCTGGAAGTGCAAGGCCTGCAACAGTATATGTTTCTCATATTCCTCCCTTGTTTGCATGGGTTTCCTTCAGGTCCTCGAGTTTCCTCCTCCCGTTATCCAAAACATTCAGGTAGTTGTATATTCTTCTACCATGTGCCTAGTTTTCCTGTAATCAGCTCAGGATCCATAATAAAGCTTGAATGAATAAACCCTTCTGGCATCATACTGCGTAGCACATGTGCTTTTATGTTAATGTAATTTACAATAGAGTAAAACAGAAGTGTACCAGAGCACTGGCCACCTCACGCACCACTACACCGCCTCCACCTATCCCAAGACGCACTTACAGCAGCATGAGGTAGTGATTTCTAATGAACGTCCTTAATAACGAGAAATGCCGCTTACGCAATACCCGGAGTCTGCAGACGCTGCAACTCTATCCCGACCTCAGACCCCTCCAGAGTGGAAATAAGCAACGGCCTCCGCCGAGGGAAGCAGCACCGACCCGAGCCGAAGGCTGCGCTCAACTATTAATCAATGCCTAAATGAGATCTCATTCTCGCTACACAATAACGCTCTGGAAATAGTTTCCCCTTGAGCTGTATTTTGGGGCTGAAAAACTTTCAGGATAATACACAAAATGCTAAAAGAGAATGGCTTCTAGGAAGTGAAATTAGATTAGCAGCTGATTTAGATGAAACCCCACAGTTTGGGTGTTTTGTTTTGCTGTTTTGCTCAGGCAGCGGGGAAGAAAAAAAAAAAAAGGTGAAATCCTTACCTGAAACTACTCTGTATTAATGAAGCACGAGGAGCTTCTAGATGGCATAAGCTTTTTCATCCCATCGGGTGTATAACAGATAACAGAGTCGTGTGCAGCTCGAAAGATTACTTGTATTAATGTATTTCTGTCAAATATTCATTTTAAACAGCGATAAATATGTTCTATATGAGATAGGTGTGTATATGCGTATGTGTGTGTCTTTGTGTGTCTGAGCATCGATAGGGTGGGGAAGGGAAATCAGTATGCAGGTATGCATGAGTGTGTGGGAGGTTATACGCCTGTGCACCCGAGTGCATTTGAGTGTGTCTGCCTGTTTTTAGAAACTACAATCTGTTCTCGCATTTGCCTGGGTGACTGAGTAACTTGTGAGCGTTCAGGGATAAATTACAGGTCTTCTGACTCTCTTCGTCATGCATGTAAGCGTGTGGTCATGCATTAATATCTGCATCATGTCAGCCTCCATCTGTGTGCGTGTGTTTGTATCCATTGCATACATTCCCAGAGGGCCTTGCCCACTCCTCTCGTGCTAGTTAAGGCGCGAGGGCATGGCCTTGGTGATTAGCACAGCTGCCTACACCATATGCAGCCAGGACGCTGTTTCCCAGTGCGTACGAGTGCAGAACAGCAGCAACTCGTCTCCACTGCGTAATTCACTGACCGGAGATCGGCTCAACCGCTCATCACCTCAGAGCACAACCGACTTGTAGCGCACTTCCCCATCATCGACATGAAAGAGAATAGCTCACCAAAGCCTGCTTTAAAAGCCCCTTTTGAAGACAAAGGGCTTTTTTTGGATTACCTTTGGATTTGAATTTTAGATCAGATCTTTTTTTCTTTTAATCCGACGTAGGTGCTCTTCAAACACCTTGACACTTTCACTGCAAATATCAGTCAAAATGTTCAGTCGCAGGTCCACCCGGCAAATTAAAGGAATGTTTGATATTAAGAACTGCGAGTTGAGCTCGTAACTTGTACTGTTGCCCTTATCAGTCCTTCACTTAGGCTGAGCCCTCGCCGCTTTTTGGAAGGTTATGCAAATTAGAGGTTAAAGGTATAGTCTCAACAACTTAGGCAGAAGTTTAAACTCTAAACCAATAAGGTATGCTCTACCAAGCCACGCCCAGAAACCTGGATTAGAATGCATGACTGTTAGTGCAGAAGGCTGAGCTTTCTGAATTGGAAAACAGCTTGATTGACAGTCAAGTAAAGACAATTCCTTTATCGTTTTATTTTTAACGGCAAATTCAGGCAGATTTTACCAAATGGCACAAAAAAATGGCCGCCCCTAAAGCCATCAATATTCCTAGCCATGCACTCTTCTTTGGCTTTATTAAGATTAACCTGGCTTCTTAACTCTATTTTTTTTCCAATTTGTCCATGGGGATTGTAGTTGGTCCTCCATGCTTTTATTTAATTGATCAGAAAATCTCATAAAATTAAATCTGATTTAAAAGCATGTTTACATTTTATTTGAAAGTGGAATTCATGCAGTGTTGCAGAATTGCTAATGTTCGCAAGCAGTTATTATTTAATAACTGATAAATTTGATCTCTAAATCTTTCTAAATGTTATCTTTCTACAGTAAATGTTGTGCAATCATGGGATAGTCAACTCACTACCTAAATTAGCTCTGCACCTAGGGGGCATGGTGGTGTGGTGGTTAGCACTGTCGCCTTGCACCTCCAGGGTCCCAGTTCGATTCCTAGCCAGGCTTGATTACCGTCTTTCTACCCACAGTCCAAAGACATGCAAATTAGGCTAAATGGTGTTCCCAAAATTGGCCATAGTGTGTGAATGAATGAGTGTGTGCCCTGCGATGAATTGGCACCCTGTCCAGGGTGTACCCCGCCTTGTGCCCTACCGTAAGTCTCCTGGTATAGGCTCCAGGCTCCCTGCAACCCTGAATATAGGATAAAACGGTATGGATGATGAGAGAGTGAGTATTTTTCACCTAGTGGCCAAAATTTAAACTGCAACAAGTGATAATGTAGGCTCACTGGGGCAGGAAAAATGACAAAATACAGGAAAGTTAATAGATTTGCCAGATTGGGCAATTTAAAAATACTCCTGAGCCACCAAGATTGATCAGATAATGACCAATTTATTAAAATAATTGTTAAAGAGAAAATTATTATGGAGTGGATAACAACACGTCAGAAATAATTGTGTACCATGCTCATGTTGTTTTCTTAGAAAAAGAGAAAATATGTCTGATTGTTTTTGTATGTATTTATTTATTGCAATAACGGGTCTGAGATGGTTACTGAGATGGAGTTGGGCTGACATATTTGCTGGAAACTCACAACCCTGGTTAATGGTGTATTAGCTTTACTGTGTTCATTGGACACATGGGAAACACACCTGCTCTACTGAACAGTTAAACAAAGCTAGTAAAACCTAAATCCGCTCCAGACTGTATGGCTGTATATCATCTACTTCAAGCCGCTTATTATGGAGTTAATGCAGATAGTAACTTGTAGGATATTTACTGTAGTTTCTGATCATGGTGGTATTTATGTAGAATTGCCTGAGCAAAATCTCCTATCATAAGCTGCTCCTACTGCTTCAAGCATGGCTTTAATGAGAGATGAAGATTTAAAATAAAAACGACAATGTAACTCCGAGCTAAAGTATGAGTTCAAGTTAAAGTGCATAGACTTAGCTGTACTCACCATCTTATAGCTGTAGTTAATTGAAAAAAGGAGCAAGATCTGGAAGCATCTCTACTACATGTAGGTTTTTTTTTCTTCTTCTTCTTTAGTTCTGTGTAATGTTCCCACCCAGGACTCCATTTACATCCGCTTCATATCTCACTGCTTCTTTTTCTGTTTGGTGTAAATGATTGCTGTGTCGTGCGCTCAGTAATTACATTGCCCCCTCTTGTGTAGAATTTACAATTATGACAAATTCTTTAAATTAGCTTAATGGAAGACTGGAAGTTGTTAAATTTTATAATGTAGTCGACTGGATTAATTTGCGGAATTAATTACAGTTTGTCGACCTTCGATTCATCATTAACAAACCTAATTTTTTTGTGCGTTTTTTTTTTCCAGATTTCAGCTTTTTGTATGTATTCTAGTTCTCCCTGTGTGCAAAACAGGTGATGAACTAATTAGTGCAAGCCTATCTGTCTGAAGTTGTGTTTATCAGAATCAGCGGGTCTAGTTAATGGATAGAACAGATATGTGGCAGAACTAAATATATTTAAAAAGTATGACACTCTTATGATAATAAGAATGATTTGTTATCTTATGCCATATAATTGCTATACCAAAATAATTTTTTGGAAAAAGTTCTTTTTCCTTCAAAACACGCTGGATCTGCCTGGCCTTGGAGTTAAAAAAAGACGTCTGCTGTACTCTAGTGTCAGTTGAACCCCCGCCAACCTTTGCAAAATCATGAATGACCTGTGATTTTTGCACATCATACCAACAGTCAAACATAGTGATGGTCCGGGTTTGCTTCCGGGCCTGGACGATTTGCCACAATTGATGGAACCATAAATTCTGCGCTCTACCAGAAAATCCTGAAGGAGAATGTCCGGCAATCAGCTTATGACCTCAAGCTCAAGTGCACATGGGTTAGGCAGCAGGACAATGAGCCGGAACACAGCAGGAAGTCCACCTCTGAAGGGCTCAAAAAATATATAATAATAAATTAATAAATAAATAAAAGTTTTGGAGTGGCCTACGCAAAGTCCGGACTCGGCACGCCCTTAAACATGTTAAACCCTCCAATGTGGCTGAATTAAAACAATTCTGCATAGAAGAGTGAGCCAAAATTCCTCCACAGCGATGTGAAAGACTCATTGCCAGTTATCGCAAATGCTTGACTGTACAGTAGTTGTTGCCGCCAGGGGTGGCACAACCATTTATTATGTTTAGGGGCAATTACTTTTTCGTTACACAGGTTTGGACAGTTTTTTCATCATCATTGAAAAACCTATGTTGTACCTGCATATTTACCTGGGTTATCTTTGTGTAATAAAGTTACAAATAAAATAATAAAACTTGTTCAATGATCTGAATCATTTACATGTGAGAAATATGAAAGAAAAAAAAACAGGAAGGGGGCAAAAACTTTTTCGCGGATGTGTATACTATGTGAGTGTATACTGTGTGTATATATACACACACATTAGTGTGATGAATGAACTGGAAGATTGTTGTATGTGTAGTAAGTAACAGCAGGATGACGGCGGTGTGGTTACCATGGATCTGGTGTTTATAGCCGAATCATTGCCTCCCTTTGTTTCTTTCCACTGAGATTATTATGCGGCAACATTTACACCATAATGTGTGCAGTATTACAGTATTCACTAATCTTTCTGTGCGTGTATGTGTGGGGGTGGGGGTGGGGGGGGGCTATCGGTTTGTATGCATGTGTGTACAGTAGGGATGGTCCAGTCCGTGGCCTCTTCTTAGATTAATGGTGCAAGCAGAGAGGCAGTCCAGCCTAGCAGCGCCTTGATTTATTCACCACTTAACACTGATGAAGCTTCCAACAGCACACACTGTTATGTTGGCAGCACATTTTTCTTTATCACATGGCTTTGCAAGCCTACATTTGCGTGCGCGGTTGTGTGTGTGTGTGTGTCTGTGTGTATGACTGTGTGTGGGCAATGACTGGGAAAGGCTTTTGTTTTAATCTGTGTATAAAGTTGTGTTTTCAATGTTTCAAGGTTGTCCGTCTGTTGAATAAAATCAGACTAACACTTTTTTTTTTAATGCTACTCTTTACACTCCCTTAGAGCAAAGCTATGATTATAAAAAAAAAAAAAGATTTGATGTTATTCACAAGGGCTCGATATGCTTTCAGAATGCATCTCTTAGTCATAAGCTGCCAATTGATGAAATTTATCCAGCTAACACTCACTGCCAGTGCGTAGCTGCACTAAGCCTCCTTAAATACGAGAAGGCAGTGGAGCGCATCGCCCCTCTGTCAAGGTGAATACGACCTCATTAGAGGAAGTCAGAGGTGATCTTTACAGCTCGAGGGTGGACCACAACATACAAATAAAGATTTGTCAATTTGTCAGGATTGCTTGGCGTCTTTGCTGAGTTTCATGGTGTTTCTCTGGGTTTGCTTGTGTCCCTCTGGATGCAAGATGATGTCTAGGAGACTTAACAGCTCTTTCCACAGTGGTCCGTGGTGCTAAACTTGACCTGGTGCCCTGACCTCCCTTCTGCTCTGATGTTTCCTTAGAATCCAGACATCGTCTTGGTGCACTACTTAAACGTGCCGGCCATAGAGGACTGTGGGAAACCATGCGGGCCCATCCTGTGCTCCATCAACACAGACAAGAAGGAATGGGCCAAGTGGACCAAGGAGGAGCTTGTCGGACAGCTCAAACCGATGTGTGAGTATTATCTTGGTCCTGTCCTTCACCCTCTCTCGAACAGAGGTTTCCCAGTGGACAGTGGAGAAATGTTATCTGTACGGTTTCTCCTTTAAATATGTGTTATTAAGCCTTTAAATTTGTAGATATTTTACTGGGGTATGTCACATACTTGCTATTTAGTGGATCTTTCTAGTGTGATCTCAGGCTTCTATGTACAGATTTAGAGTTCGCATTCCAGTTAAAACTGACATGCTGAGACCAACAGCATTTCCTTTTTCCTTGTCAGTATACAGTAATTCATTCATAACCTTTAATTAGGTCTTTACCATGATCAGGGTCGTAGTGGGTATTCCCGGGAACATGGGTACTAAGTGGGAATGCATCCTGTACGGGCCACCAGGAAGAAAATAGAAAATCCAAAGGACAGAGGCATAGCAGGAATTCCATAAATTCCACACATGCAGTAAAATAAGCTCAGAATTCGACCTGAGATTCTTCAAAAAAATATAGATTGTATAACATAAAGGTATCATTCATATTAAAAAATCTTTCTGCCTTTCCGCTCCTCCCATGGTGCTTCTTTTCATAATAATACAGTATGACCCTAACCTGGAGCTAAGCTCAATTTGGGAATAATCAATTCACAGATCCTTACATCTACAAGAGATGTAGCGTATGACGGGTTGAGAAGTAATGCAGAAAGGATAATTATTTCTTTTTTTAATTGCGATTGCAATTTGCCCCTCAGGCAGCAGAGGGCCCTAAAATATATAAACCGCTCTTTGAAGATCGTTAGTGACTGATCCCATCTCATTGGAGACCCATTAGACGGGATCTTATTCCATTCAGGTTTTTCTTTTACATGTCTTTGTGTTAAATATTCTCACATACAAAACATCCTAAGGGCTTGTTGCCCCTGTCGTGTTTGATGAGCAGCTGATGGTTTAGGTTCCAACCCAGAAAAACGCTCAGCTTTAAAGATGTACAATTACAAAGCTTCAAAATATAACAAATAAAATAAAGGCCTAGCACCAGGCAAATGCTGCGAGACCTTCGACTGTTTCCGGGTCTAGGTGCACCGCTCATCTGGGCCTCCTGTCTTGTTTGGCTAACACAGTGAGCATGCACTGGCTTCCCGGCATTCAGTGGAGGAGGGCAGCAGTGTTATTGATTGATGCGAGTGTGTAGGAGGAAGAGTGTCTGACTCACCAGAAATCCTTCACACATATGCTTCCCGCCGGAGTCTCCTTATAGAGAATGCATAGGATGTTTGCTGGTACATGTGGGTGTGTGGAGAGCGAGTAAAAAAAAGTGGCCCAGGTCATGGCCTGAATCTGGGGACACATCTTTAATTAGGGCAGAGCAGGAACAGCCGGGTGTATGATGGAGTCTGCCTGGCATCTTGTAAGGACACGTCTCTGCGCCTGTCGAGCTGCATGGATCGTTTGAACTGGGATGGGACTGTCAATGTAATGAATATATGAATCCACCTCTTTGCTGTCAGCACTTTTGGAGGCAGCTGTGAGAATGCAGGCGGCATCCTAATCGTACGCGCACGTTGCCATCAATTAAATTCCGCTCCCCTTTGACTTAAGGACAGACACATAAACAAAGTTGTTTATTACACCTGCTGTCTGATCTGCATTTAACAATTTGCAGTAATGCATTAAGTCATTAACTTTCTAAAGAGTGCAAACAGTGGTGGAAGGTTGAAACGTCTCTCATCAGCCATGCTACACGCTGTGTCCAATGACACGGCTAGTGTGTCTGTACAGTACCTAGTTGTCGGAATGACCAGAAGCAACACAGCTGAAGAACAACACTACCACCTAGTGGTAAGTTTGTGGATGTGCAGCATCCTGACATTGACATTTCCTAGATAATTTCCAGCAGAAAAATTGTGCACTGTATTATCTTTGCATAATTCATGTGTACATTATACATCAGGCATACAGTCGTAGGATGTTCCCATGAGTGGTCAGTACGTTACAAAAACTGCTTCCATTCATAAGGGAGGAATGTAATATCCAAGCGTCCCCATAATTCTCAGTGTGACTGTCGAGGAATTTCCCAGTCCTCAGAGGAAGCATGCTTATGTTGCGAGAGGTAACAACAGGATTTTTTTTTACTTTCACATTATCTGTAATTTTATTCCTACACAAAATATCTCATTACTTTTGATACTGGGCAATACATCGAGATTTCATGCCATCACCATTACAGGGTCATTTGTTCCATAGATATTCTGAGACTATTAGTTTCCTAAACTGAGTTATCAAATTGTCTTGATTGATTTCCTGCATTTATATGTGTTACTAATACATTTTAGATAATGTTTAAAACCGCCAAGGCTTATTTCTGATCATTATCTTTATCACACTTGAGAGATATATGGTCATACGTCCAATGTCTCACATTATCCAATGATTGCAATAAATTAATCCACACCCATGTCTCATCCAATTTTCTGTAAACCCCCCTGGAGCTGTGAGGTGGCTTCACTCCTTTTGCTTCCCGCTCAAACTTTTGATTTTGATTTGTATATCCGTATATCCTGAAGATTAAAGTGACTGCTTGACTTCCTTTTACTGAGGGAATGAATCATATGAATGAATCACAGTATATCTATATTTAGTGCACTTTATTTCATTTAGCAGTTAAAAAAAACTCTTCTTATAATGACACAGCCACTCAAAACATTTTTTTTTTATTATCTGAGAGATGCAGTAACATATTACCATGATTTGCCCACTACTGCAATCAAGTGAGACCTAGGTCCCAGAACACACACTATTGTTCTGAATCGTAGTCTACTATAAGAAGTAACAGATGGTGGAACACTATTGTGTATGGAAGTTTGCAATTTGGGATGCATTCACAGGTGCACCTGTTTCCCCGAAGACAGAACTATCCATAACCGTTCTCCAATTACATTCTCATTGTAGGCTGAAAAGGCACAGGAAAAAGCCCCATTCAACTGTTTTTTTTTTTCATATTTATGTAAATATATACATATATAGGTTTGGAGAAGTTTAATTTGAAATTTTTCAGACATACTTTTGGTGTACTGCAATACCACTTAACTATATGTATCTGGATTTGTTTAGTGCTCCAAATATCCATATTTATTCATGTTTGGATATAAAACTGAAGTATATGTATCTTTTTAATCAACATGAATTTTCCCTCTATGCCCAAGAAAAAAAAAAACAGGAGGTCAAAACAGCAACACTGCCACAGCATGGTCTGAATTCTGGTCCCTCCACAACAATTGCATTACAGTGGAACCTTGGATTACGAGCATAATTCGTTCCGGAAGCGGGCTCGTATTCCAAAACACTCGTAAACCAAATCGAAGAATTCCCATGAGAAATAAAGGAATCTCAAATTATTTGTTCCCCAGCCCGAAAAAATAAATACATAAAAATAATTAACACTAAATATTAAGTAAAAATAAAAAAATTAACCTGCACTTTACCTTTAAAAAAAAGTTTAAATAAATCCCGACAGATAAGTGTTTGTTGTGAGTGTGTGTGTGTGTGTGTGTGTGTGTGTGTGTGTGTGGGGCACGGTGTCCAATGACGCGTGCGCACACAGAACACAAAGAGCAGGCTAGCCTTGAGCAAAGAGAGAAAATGGATTTTTAACCTCTCTAATGAGACTTGCTTTTGCTTTACATGCGCGCTGTACACACACGCATACAGACCCAAAATAAAATGTGTTTTACACGCACACACGTGGTCACAGTGTTATAGTAAACAGTACACGTGTGCACGGATATTGATTATACCAGTAAGAGGCGCGCACTAAGACCCTATAGGGGAGACGATTACCCACAATCCCGCAGCACAAGAGAGAGAAAAACCGTTGGCTCGGTTGTGATCACATGACGCTTGGTGTCAAAACAAGAAGCGCATGCGTGTTACATGAATCTCGGTACTCATAAACCAAGACTTGCTTGTTTTTCAAGTCAAAATTAATTAAAAATCTTTGCTCGTCTTGCGGAACACTCACAAACCGCGTTACTCGTAATCGTAGTGTTGTTTAAGATGACACAACATTATCAGATGTGTTTTCTTGCTGAAAGTGATCCAGTGACTGGTTTTGAATGTGGGTTTTTGGCAGGCAGCTGCTCTCCACTCTTTCCAGTACTGTAGACCTACATGCCGGCGACTGACAGTTAGTGTAAATAATGATTGAGATACATATAGTTAAGCACCCCAGTCCCATTATGCACTATCACCACTCACGGAATGCGCCTCGTCCAATCAGATTACTTGGTCAGAATTAACTGTTGTATAATTAGTTTCAGTGGCCACAGGTTTTATATCTTGCTGCTTGATCTCACCAATATAAAAGTGAAAACTTTCTCAGTAGGATCTCAGTCGTGATGTGAACATAAAGCAGATTCCCTGTGAATCTTTCTGGCGAGCTTTGATGCATAGTACACCTTTTCATTTACCTGTTTATAAAGCTTGTCATTCGTTTATTCTGAATAATGTATTCATATTCTAGTACATACTCAGGATCAGCATAAAATGACTGAAGAAAACATAATGTATAGTTGTCATGGCAAGTCATGTGATTGGGTCGGTACTGATTAAATCTTTTGGCATTGGCTAATTGAGAGACCACAGCGACGCTCTTGTTATATTTTACTGTCGTTCTCTCTAATTCAGCAGCAACTTCACTGATATGTACTGTAAAGAAGTGTACATGACACATAGATTACGCCTGACTGTGGAAAGTGTTGCGTGGTCTTTGCAATATCATCCATATCCCAATTTACTGTTTAGCTGAGATTTCAAACCTGCATGTGGCTGAACCCTTGCTGTTTTTTGACTCGAGCTGCCTTAGTGCTCCCTGCAGCCCCTCTTTGAAGTCTCGCTCAGTTCAACGGATTTGTTTGAAAGTTTACGCCAAAGTGGGTGTAATGTGTTATGGCATGTTGCAGGGTTTTTCTGGCCAAGCACAGAGCTCGTTGGGGCACAGCCACTTGTGTGTGTGACAGCTGCTGTGCTTTCTTTTCGTGCTTATCCATATAGCAGCATGCTTTTATCTCTCTGTTTCCGTGTGCCTCTGTTGTTTTCTGCCTCTTGCGCTCTCCGCCCCTCTGTGGCTTCACCCTGCTTTACGAGAGGTAGGGGAAGAAAGCCAAGCTCATATTAGGGGCTGCCAAAATGTTTGATATTCTAAATGTGCTCTGCTCCAGAAATATCTCTCTTTCTGTGTGAGAACAGGAAACAGTGCTACAGCAGGACTAATCAGAGTGCACGCTTGACTGTTGCACTCTTTTTAAAAAGAGATTTCTCAGCAGTTCTTTGGACAGTTCGAGATCTCTAAAGGGGCTATACCTGGAATGTTTTCTCTTATATGGTTTGACATTGAATGTTTGTTTCATGTTCTCACATATATAGTGGGGAACATGGCATCACAGGGGAACAGAATATCCATAATCCTAACTCAGATGCTGTTATTTAAACAAAATAATCCCCTGACTTGTAGCTAAGTAAAATGCTACAAACCAAGTCCCATGACGCATTCAGTCACAGAGTCTGAGCTTCTAATCAGGCACACCTGTTCCCAATCCCACACGTTCCTTACATAACCCTGACTTGGATCTAATCTACCTGTAGCAGGCACTTCTGGATTCACAACCTTTTTACATTTATTTATAGCGGCTCTTTTGAAGGTTTTGCTTAAACCCATTTAACGCAAGATTACTGTTGCATTTCCGATCAGTAATGAGGAGATCAACATAAAGCGAATGTAAATTCAGTGTAAATAAATATTTTAATCTCATATTGATGTTAAGTATGACATCATGCGGAAGTGGCCTTCACGGTACACTTGTACCCTCAACAGGGTTTTCCCAGAGGTCAAAACCAGTGCATTCGAGTACACTTAACTAGTGAAACAAGGATGCAGAACAGGATCAACTAAAAAACAAACTGTAATAATGGCAAGAATTTGCAACTATGTATGTAGAAATCTATTGGGGTGGTATGGTGGCCATCACTGTTTCCTCGTACCTCTAGTATGTGTAGTTGGTGTTCGAATCTCACCTACGATCTGTGTGCATGTGTTTTCCCCATGCTTGGTGGGTTTCCTCCCACAGTCCAAAGACATGATTTTTAGGTTGTTTGGCATTTTTATGTTTTCATTTTTTGTAAGTTGACTGTAGTACAGTACATGATTGTGAGTGTGTGATTGGCAGGTGTGCCATGCCTTGTTCTCTGCTCCAGCCCCCCTGTGATGCTACACAGGATAAGTGGTTTAAATGAGTATTAAGAGACTGGCTAATCAATGAATTAACTTGGACACAATCAAGAAAAGACAATGACAGGACTGTGGCTGAGACTTGTCTCAAATCAAAACAAAGGCACGTGACAGTATAGACAGACAACTCCTTTTACATTCCAAAAAAGTTTCCAAAATAAGTAAAAATTATTCTAAACCCATTTGATCCGATTGGTGGATGGTATTGGTCAAGGATGGAGTGTTCGTATGCTAGACATACAGTCTGATAACTGGTATCTGCACTGTTTAACAGTGTCTCCTCTGTTCCTCTGCAGTTCATGGCATCAAGTGGACTTGCAGCAATGGGAACAGCAGCTCTGGTTTCTCAGTGGAGCAGCTGGTGCAGCAGATACTGGACAGTCATCAGACCAAACCTCCTCCTCGGACTCACAACTGCCTCTGCACAGGCACACTCGGTAAGGAACAGATAAGAGATACAGTAATGGGAGAGCAAGAAAGAGAGGTATAGACAGAAAGAGTGGTGAGAAAAGCAGGTAGCATGGAAGTCCTGAGATTTCAGTCACTTTGCTTACTGTAAATAAGAAAGAAAATAACTCTTGTTGAAATATATTTGAATGATGTCTAGAGAGGTAATTTACTGTCGAGTTATGCAAACATTTTTATCTAACGTTATAGTGAAGTACATTTGTTTTTCTGCATTTATTCACATTGATTTTGAATGGAATATGTGTTCAAAAGTAAGAAGGTGGCACAAACCATTAGCTTTAAATTTGAAAAAATGCATCTGTAATGTCTAAAGAAAACCATGTCTCCTTTTAATATATGTTAGGGACCGAACATTCCTCTGGCATACTGGGAAGGTTGCCATTTTAAGTGGTTTTGCTATGTTTTTTCTGTTTCTGTGTCAGGTGCTGGAAGCAGTGTGCACCACAAGTGTAACAGTGCCAAGCACCGTATCATCTCTCCTAAAGTGGACCCTCGCACTGGCACCTACAGCAGTGGTCACTCTGAGCTGCAAAACAGTGATGTGTCAGAAGGCAAAACAGAACACAGCCATGCTGGGGGAAAAGCAGGCACAGGGGCCACAGGAGGAGGCACATCACGGGAAAAACGCAATGGAAAGGTGCATAAGCCTGTACTACTTCACCAGAATAGCACTGAGGTCTCATCTAGCAACCAGGTGGAAGTTCCAGATACCACCCAGAGCTCACCCGTGTCCATCAGTAGTGGCCTCAACTCAGACCCTGATATGGCCGACAGCCCTGCTGTTACAGGAATGAGTCATGTGGCCTCAGTAATGAGCAGCCTATCTCAGAGTGTCTTCATGTCAGAGGTACCAGGCGATCCGGTCTACAGCATGTCCCCTACAGGAGGTGCTAATGCTCACCTCATGGGTACTGATGCCACTTCCCATGGACTTGTGCTCACTGTCACCTCTGACAGTCATAAGTTTGCCTTTCCAGGCAGTGGGGGCACAGAAGCAGGTACAGCAGGAGCTGCAGATGGACTTGCGATGCTTGCTGCAGCTGGGGTTTCTGAGGAGCTTGTTCTTTCAAGCACCCTGGATGCAAACAACATCAAGCTACCAGAAACCACCATGAACTTTGACCCAGACTGCTTCTTGAATAACCCGAAGCAGGGGCAAACTTATGGGGGCAGTGGGCTGAAGCAAGAGAATGGCTCTTCAGGTACCTCCTCCTCCGTGGCCAACACCAACGGCCTGCAGAACTCTCCATCAATGTCAAACTCTAGCTTCAGCTTCAGCTCAGAGATCATCAAGAACATCAAGACTGAGGACACCTCCTTTGAACAGCAACTTGCCAAGGAAAGTGGCTACCAGATGGGGCCAGTAGTCAGTTGTAGTGTATCCAATGGTTCAGTCTCACAGAACTCACTAACATTAACCCCAGCAGGCTCACTGCTGCCTTCTGGAGGAGGACTGAGTCCGAGCACCACCCTGGAGCAAATGGACTTCAGTGCGATTGATGCAAAACCTGACTTCTCTTCCAGTACATCAGTGGGTTATGACCAGGCGATGACCAACACTCACCTGGCGCATCAAAGCCACTCACCCAGTTTCTTCCTTCAGGACACACCACAGTCAGCCCAGAACCAGCAAGGCAGGCAAACTTCAGGCCAGAAGAGCCATTTACTGGAACACAACTCCAATGACAGGTCCTATATGGGCTTACAGGTGGTCAAAACAGACTCACCTGGAACCAATGGTCACCTACACCACCACCACGGCCACCAGAACCAGCACAGACCTAACTGCAATGGAAGCTCAGCCACAGAGAACCAAGGGCAGAGTGGATCCCTTCAACTACTACACTATCCAGGAAGCTTTTCTAGTCTTGGAACAGAGCATGAGGTCGTCGTCGGTCATGATCAGACTGGAAGTACGGCTTCTAGTCAGGCCAGTAATGCTAAGACCAGATCAGATGGCTTACTCAAGCCTGGAGATCACCTCCAGGCCTGTGCAGGGGGGAACACAGAGAGTGGAGGATCAGAGCGCTACCTGCAGCAAGGGTCTGAGAATGGAGTAAGCAATGAAGCTGTGGCTCTAAGGAATGGGAATTCCAGTGACAACACAAATGGCCAGCAGCAGTTGCAGCCTCTTCTACAGGGTGCTGCGCTGGTACAGGGGCTCTACAATACAGTGGGGACCCACCCGAGTCTGAGTGGAGCCGGAGCTGGCAGCACCGGGGGCAACGGCATGGAAATCAGCCTGGATCACTTTGACATCTCCTTCGGCAACCAGTTTTCTGACCTCATCAATGACTTCATTTCAGTTGATGGAGGAGTCACGGCTGTGGGTTCTGGTGGGGCACTCTATGCCCACCAGCTGGTGGCACCACCTGGCTCAGATGGGCAGGCAGCCTCAGGGGGAAACCAGCAGCAGGGCCAGGGAGATGGAAACAACAGAGCAACAGGATATAGCACATCTGACCTCTGCCTCCAGCCTTGTTGTAGTCCCCAGGGTCTAGGTGGTGGAACGGCTGGTGCAGGGGCCTCGGGGGACACGGGCTCGCTTTCTTACATGCATGTAGCTGATGTTGTATCAGCAGCAGTGGCTCAAGGCACACTGAGTATGCTGCAGGCCACAGGGAGGCTCTTTATGGTGACTGACTACTCCCCAGAATGGTCCTATCCTGAGGTGGGTTCATTTATCTGTGAAACAGATGATTGACATTTGGTGTTTGTATTTTGATAATAATACATATAATAATACATATTTCAATAATAGATTAATTATAAACAACCTGAAAACCATCACTCACCTCTCACTGCACAGTTCTCCTGAGGATTAAACTAATTTAGCCTGCCAGGATTCCAGGTTCCAACTACAACCTGTTTAGTATAAAGATTATCCACTAGGTGGAACTGTTATTCTCGAATAGTACTATTAAGAAAGTGGAAACTAGCACCAACCTGCACTAGTTTTATTTGATCATTAGGATGAAAAGACATGAAAATTATATTTGAAAATTGTGTGATACAAAAAGGCCAAAACATATTTTATAAACATACTACATATTTATGTTGCACTGACTATAAAACCGTATTTGTAAACTGTTTTTTACTGATGTTGGCAACATTTACTTGGTCATAGTAGCTTTACAATAAAAGCATTCACTGAGCTACTCACTTATAGAATGTCTATGCAGTGTGGAAACTGTCTAAATGTTTTTAATCAGAATTTTTTATATTATATAATATTATTATTATTATTATTATTATTATCACCTATTGTACTGTTTATTTAACAGGTATCAAAACTCTCTCCAACATACACACACACACACACACACAGTGGGGCAAGAAAGTATTTAGTCAGCCACCAATTGTGCAAGTTAACTGACTAAATACTTTTTAGCCCCACTGTATATATAAATAATAACTGTAGATAATAATTTATTTATTTATATTATTTTACATGCTGGACATCTATCCGAATGACTAAAAATGAAATTTTGCGTAATATGTCAGATTTTATTTAAATAATGGACAAAAGCACTATGATGCTTTCATAGTGGTCAAGCAAATGTACTTGTTATTTGCATGAACATATTAAGTATTTGTAACAACCACACAGCAACAAAACACTCATTAGAGAAAAAGCCTTCATCTTGTATTTTTTAATTAAAATCAACTTTTTCTAATAGATCTTTAATGATACATTTAAAATTTTACTAAATGAGTTTATTCTCAGCAAAGCAGAAACACAAAAGCTGGTTAATATAGAAATGTGTGTGTGTGTGTGTGTGTTTTTAATCTGCTATTACAAAATCTCTCCTTAAACAACTATTGCATTACACAACCACAAGAGGGCAGAATTCTCTCTCAATTCTTCAACCTATAATCTCTCCAATTGTTACCCACATTCCTCCACAAGATGGCACCAAACTTTTTTTGTTAAAACTAAATGTGAAGCTTTACATTTAAAAATGCTATTAAATAGTGACAGAGTGAATAACTTAAAAATAATAAATAAATAAGAACAAAAATGAATAATTAAATTAACCTATTTATTTAAATATCTTTGCAAAGTTTGTTAGGTTATGTTGTATAAATTAATAACACTGTATAAATCCATTTCATTTCCAATATTTAACACTACAAAATGGTAAAAATTTGGGGTAGGAGATGCAGTCAGATCACTTGTTTTCATTTATTTGTGCATTCAGATTTTTATGGCTGACATCTACTTGACACTGCACTAAGTATGGCCTGTTATCTAAAATAAGTTTGACATGCCTGGTGTGGACTGTCATGTTAAGATTTTAAGTCAGTGTGTGTGTATATGTGTGTCAGGGTGGGGTTAAGGTGCTGATCACTGGCCCATGGCAGGAGGCTAGCAGTCAGTACAGCTGTCTGTTTGATCAGATCTCTATCCCAGCTTCGCTGATCCAACCTGGGGTTCTGCGTTGTTACTGTCCTGGTGAGTCTTCACTCAATAACATACATACAGGAAATTCTCAGGATACAAAACCTAATTGTTATTTCATCTAATCTGTACCAAATTATTATCAGCGATTTAGTATTTTGTAATTTTCTACAGTGCAAAAACTCTTCCTAACATTCCCCCAGCGGCTTGTGTTTTAATTGAGCCTGACTCAAACAGCCTCTTGGGTCTGCTTCTGTTAACCCGTGCATGAGAAATGCTGGATGAACTCTCGTGAGCATTCATGTGATTTTCTCTCTGTATTGCTCTAATGACCAATGCGTGCCTTGCTCTGTTTGTCTCCCTGTAGCTCATGACACAGGGCTGGTGACTCTGCAGGTGGCAGTCAGTAATCAGATCATCTCAAACTCTGTGGTGTTTGAGTACAAGGCCCGTGCACTGCCCTCTCTGCCTTCATCCCAGCACGACTGGCTCTCTCTGGACGGTACAGCTCTTTTGTTTTTTTTCCCTAACTGCTGTTTTGTGGCTTTGGCTAGCTCTGGCCGCGGTGCCTCTGTAACTGTCTTCATGGTTTGTGAATGTGTTAGTGTGTTGATTTTATTTTATCTCTGGAATAGGGAGAGAGTTCAGAAGTAGATTAGTCTGTATGTAAAATGGTTGACTGATGGATTCTGGCTTATAATTCATAATTCTGGTATTTATGGCATCCAAATGTTGGAAAAGCAATAATTCTCTTTTGTAATTATATAAATATAATATTAGCCAGTTTGTACTTTTATTACTTATTTTTTCATGTTGATTTTTACATTACTCAATTATAATATCTTATCATATATATTTTAAGATGTTAAATATTTATCTATTTTAACCATTTCTATCACATTTTTATTAATTATTAACTATAATTAAAGCATTCAATCTAATCAATAATAAGGATAATTTGCCCATAAGTCTCATCTTACTTTACAAAATTAAAATGCCTTATAGAAATCATTAATAGGAAAATTATGATGTATTTTAAAACTCATTGGATTTATTTCGTTTTTAAAGTTTTAAATTATCGTAAGTACTTCTTCGGGTGAGAATATGTATAATATAATTGTGTCTCACTATTTCACTATTTATAAAGAGTAAAAGGTGTTTTATTTACCCCAATGTTTAAGTATAAACACAATTTATTTTTATTTTTTTTAAACTTAGCATTAAAAGTTATAGATCAAGTTAGAATTTTAATAGGACAGACCAGTTAGGAGGGGAAAATTAATCCTTTGTATAATTGTGGTGTCTTAGCCTGGGGCTTTTCTAATTACCCCACATTTTATTGGCACGTTGAATCTGTGTTTTCGATGCGATTTGAGCGTAGGAGATGAGTGATTCGAACGGCACCATGCAACTTCGGTCCTTAGAGCTTGCTGCTGCATCAGTGATGGACCACTAGAGGGGGACAGGAGTGTACGATTTAAAATGATTTAATCCACTGTACAACAAAAGCCAATTACAGTAAGTGTCAAGACTTTCCTTTTGTCAGTGGGACCAGATTCAGATTTGAGTAATTAGCGCCTTTCTGTGTGTACACTTGCCTCGTTCTTTTATTTGGCTTATCTTTTGCGAAAGAGAGATTGTGTGCAAAAGACAGTAGTTCAATGCATTACAATCGAAATGTATATTTACTTATTTATTTATTGGATGGTTTTGCACGGCTTCATTTAGCTGTTAATCTTTGCATTTATAAAATTGGTTCATGTCACTTGATTCAAAAGAAGAAAGTGCTTTCGTCGGTACTGTACCACTGGCATTTCATTCCGTTTTTATGGCTGGCTCATATTACAAGGTTCCACAGTGTATATAAAGTATGAACACAGATTAAGTTAAACATACAGCATTTTTATTATGAAAGATTATGTTTAAAGCAGCAACATGAGAATAAAACTCAATCAAGATTACACACCGTTTTTAAAGAAAGGTTCTTACACATACACAATTTCATCCCAAAGCCCAATGTGTTATATTTCCACATTCTGAACAGCTCAGCTAGATAATCCCATCTGCGGGACACTTGCCCTCATAAAGCCTGGCTTAGTAAGCTTGAGGCCGGCACATAGCATCATGCTGGACAGCCTGACTGAGATGCAAGCCGTGGCATCAAAAGAGCTCCTGAAAATATCTCAGCATATGGACATTGCAGCTGACTTGCCAAGCTGACACGCGTCTCTGCGCTGAACAGCTGACAGGCAGGTTAAGCCAAGCATGTACAATTCTCTCGTCTGAACAGTGAAGCGATGGAGCTACCACGTGTGAGTCAGAGTAGGCACACTGTACTGTACAACGTGCATAGTCGCATACAGAGGCAAAATAGAAACACAGAGAAAAGGAATACTCAGGAATGCATCTTTCACTTTCCTAAAGTATGTCCAGGTAGAACTGATAAGAGAATTTCAACACATTTCCCTGCAGCCAATCAGTCACTCAAAACTCATTTATAGAGCAGGTGTATAATTATGTCAATAAATACACCATGTCATTAACAGATAGTGGTGGACAAAATGATTGAGACAAAATTGAAATTGAATGTTTCAACAATCAATATTTAGTAAGAGGTTATTATATTTCAAAATCTAGTGGATCCGGCTGGACATAGAGTTTAAAAAGACATCTGCAGTACTCTGGTGTTTCTTTCCTCTCTGGTGTTTTACTTTCTCAGTTCGTGCCTGCTTGATTGCTTTCTGAAGATCATGTGCAGAAATTTTCCACAGATGTTTGCAATCCACTTCAGAGGTCCAGCAGTTGGTCAGCCAAGCTTCTGAAAGTAAAAGTCCTGCCACATATTTGTTCAATCAATTAATTAAACTAATTAATTATAATTATACAAAGCTTAGTTCCATCCGATTGGACGAGAGGGATTCTACGAGTGATGATAATGGAAAGTAACACCACTGAGACGTTTAACTATACAGTGGGTACGAAAAGTATTCAGACCCCCTTAAATTTTTCACTTTTTGTAATATTGCAGCCATTTGCTAAAATCATTTAAGTTCATTTTTCCCTCATTAATGTACTCGCAGCACCCCATATTGACAGAAAAACACAGAATTGTTGACATTTTTGCAGATTTATTAAAAAAGAAAAACTGAAATATCACATGGGCCTAAGTATTCAGACCCTTTGCTCAGTATTTAGTAGAAGCACCCTTTTGATCTAATACAGCCATGAGTCTTTTTTTAGCTGTGTGCTTAAGGTTATTGTCTTGTTGGAAGGTAAACCTTCGGCCCAGTCTGAGGCCCTAAGCACTCTGGAGAAGGTTTTCGTCCAGGATATCCCTGTACTTGGCTGCATTCATCTTTCCCTCGATTGCAACCAGTCGTCTTGTCCCTGCAGCAAAAAACATCCCCACAGCATGATGCCGCCACCACCGTGCTTCACTGTTGGGACTGTATTGGACAAGTGATGAGCAGTGCCTGGTTTTCTCCACACATACCACTTAGAATTAAGGCCAAAAAGTTCTATATTGGTCTCAGCAGACCAGAGAATCTTATTTCTCACCATCTTGGAGTCCTCCATGCGGGCTTTCATGTGCCTTGCACTGAGGAGAGGCTTCCGTCGGCCACTCTGCCATAAAGCGCTGACTGGTGGAGGGCTGCAGTGATGGGAGAAAGTTGTAGAAAGTCAACCATCTCCCGACTGCATCTCTGGAGCTCAGCCACAGTGATCTTTGGGTTCTTCTTTACCTCCCTCACCAAGGCTCTT
>JAQMYL010000015.1:8446062-8457031 GCA_030014365.1 Clarias pachynema | reverse complement strand
GACATGTTTGTAAAAAAAAAAAAAAAAAAAAAAAAAAAAGAATATTGCTTCCAATATATTGCACGAGGGTGAGTCAAAAATTATCCGCACTTCGGTTATGTTAAAACTTTGGTTGTCAGCGCTTTCCATCCAAGCCCACTGTCTTCCCGAGCAAAAATGGATGCCCCACTTGTGATTTGCATGAAAGAAGAGCAGAATTTTTTTGTGGTCTGAGAGTGTACCTGGTGGAGTGTTTGTATATCTGCAAACAAAATTTGAAAGGAAGGTGAAAGTTTCTTAAAAAGAAATCATTACTGGTGCCGAGACAGGGTTTCATCACTACGAGCCTGAGAATAAACGGCAGAGTATGAAACGGAAACATCCTCAATCGCCAACCAGGAAAAAGCTGAATAATTAACCATCAGGTGCGTACAGTTTTCTGGGATTCTTAAGGGCCAGTATTGGAACATTATCAGGAAAAACGTTCAACAATCAACGGTGCTCATTACAGTGAGACGCTTATTGAATAGCTGAAGAATAATCTTCGGCTTAAATGCAGAGGACTGCTATCCACTGTCTACACTGACCACACTCTGCATAAACTTCATTTAGAGGTGTTTAAGTGTCCTCCCTATAGTCCTGATCTTTCTCCATCAGACGTTCACTCTTTTGGTCCTCGGAAAGCACAAAGGACGAAGATTCACTTCAGATGAATGACTGATGACAGCAGTGCTATGGACATGTGATTTACAAATGATCAAGCATAACATACAAAAATTGCTTTTAATTTGGTATTAAATTGAGGTGTGTGACAACCGTTTATGTGACAACCTTATTCGTGCAAACTGATCATAAGTAATGGTCATATCATATCATATACTCTCACTCATTCATATGTTCTCTATACCACTTGTTCATAGACACAGGAGGCTTGCACCCTACACTAGGGGACTAGGGTACACCCTGACAATCCACCACAGGGTGCCACCACACACTCACTCTCACTCACACACTAAGGGCAAGGTGGGAACGCCAATCAGCTTACTCTGCATGTCTTTGGGAGGAAACCGGAGCATCTGGTAGAAATCCACCAAGCACTGTAAGAACCCTGGAGGTGCGAGCCCACAGTGCTAACCACTTTACTGTCATGCTGCCCCTCTTAACATACACAAGTCTGGACATCTTATTTATGCACATAGGAAAACTTTCAAAAAGTTGTAGCTGCAATTTTCATGTGATTTTCATTTGTGGTAGGGAGAGATTGTCCTAATTGTTATATGATTTTAGTATAATCAGTGTTATGGAAAATAGGCTAAGCGTTAACTATGAACCCTTGTACTCTTGTACTGTATATTATTATGTGTGCAAATAGAGTCAGAGTCACTTAGCATTCTAAACGTTCTACCCATAGCAATAGATTTCAATAAAGTACAGTAGTATAAATAACTAATAATCACTACAGCAATCATCATTGAAATATGCACATTGTGTGGATTATTTAATTGAGTTACAAGCTCCCTAGTAGGTTTTCCTCTGTGTATTGGTTATAAGCAGTAATAATTAGACAGTGGTGAAGATGGGAGGGTGAATGCAGATGGTCTCCTCAGCTGGTACAGCTTGTGCCAAGAGGGCACTGCCTCCTCCCCTGCACTTCCTCTAAATACCAGGCCGTGTCAAGCAGCAGGGTTAAACTCTGGAGGAGGCCCTCTTAAATATCAGTGCTCTATAGGACTATGGCACCACACCTCCAAAATCCCCCACCATCGCAAGTCCATGGTTTCACCTGTACTATTGTATAAGTGTGATTATATCCAGCCGGGTAATAATTTCAGGCACTCAGTGTGATTGCTTGCATTCTACATACAGCAATAACCTCAGTGATTCAGCCATTTTAGCGTTGTTTCAAAAAAAAAGCACACTGCTCAGCATTGCTGTGTAACCCTCAGCTAACAGAAATGAGTTCAAGATCCTTTTTGAGAAACGGAAAACCATTATATGGGATTCGGTTTATTTGTTATACACTGCAGTAACATTTCCAGAGAACATTGACTATTTTTAACAAGCAGTATTATCACTACAAAGGCTTGCTGCAAATGGAAAAAAGAAAAATGTGTGTGTGTGTGTGTGTGTGTGTGTGTATAGGTGCATCTCAATAAATTAGAATATCATTGAAAAGTTGATTGAAACTCATATTATTTAGATTAATTACACAGAGACTGCTATATTTCAAGTGTTTATTTCTTTTAAATTTGATGATTATGGCTTATAGCTAATGAAAACCCAAAATTCAGTATCTTAGTATCTTCAGCAGTTAGAATATTAATAAACAATTTTTAAGACAGAAACGTTGGACTACTGAGAAGTATGAACATGTACAGCACTCAATACTTGGCCAGGAATCCCTTCGCATGAATTACTGCAGCAATGCGGCGTGGCATGGAAGCGATCAGTCTGTGGCACTGCTGGGGTGTTATGGAAGCCCCAGTTGCTCTAATAGCGGCCTTCAGCTTTTCTGCGTTGTTGGGTCTGGTGTCTTGCATCTTCCTCTTCACAATACCTCATAGATTCTCTGTGGGCTTTATGTCGGTCTAGGTTTGCTGGCCAATCAAGCACAGGGATGTCATCGTCCTTAAACCAGATATTAGTACTTTTGGAAGTGTGGGCAGATGCCAAGTCCTGCTGGAAAATTAAATCAACATATTCATAAAGCTGGACAGCTGAGGGAAGCTTGAAGTGCTCGAAAACTTTCTGGTAGATGGCTGCGCTGACCTTCGACCTTATAAAATACAGTGGACTAACACCAGCAGATGACATCGCTTGACACAAGGAATGCAACAGTTGTAGCCCATGTCCTGGATAAGTCTGTGCGTGGTGGCTCTTGAAGCTGCAGTCCACTCTTTGTGAATCTCCCCCAAATTCTTAAAAGGGCTTTGTTGCACAATCCTCTCATGGCTGTGGTTATACCTTTTACTTGTGCATATTTTTCATATACTGTCAAGTCAACTGTCTTCCGCATGATTGTGTAGAGACCATTTAACAGTTCAAGAAATGTTTGCAGGTGTTAATTAGCTAATTAGAGTGTGACTCTGTGAGTCTCCAATATTTAATTTTTTTTTTTTACAATATTCAAATTTTCTGAAATACTGAATTTTGGGTTTTCATTAGCTGTAAGCCATAATCATCAAAATGGAAAAGAAATAAACACTTAAAATATCAACCTGTGTATCTATATAATTTGAGTTTCATGTTTTGAATTGAATTACTGAAATGAATCAACTTTTCGATTATATTCTAATTCATTGAGATGCACCTGTATTCATTTGTCTTCTATAACACTAATCCTGTCATGGGGGTCCGGATCCTATACCTGGAGACTTTGGACACGAGGCAGAGTACATCCACGTGCACACACTCACACGGCCAATTTGGGACTACCAATTAGTCTAACCTTTTTTTTTTCAGGAACCCACCAACTACAGGGAGAACATGAAAACTCTATGTACAAAGACCTGAGACCTGAGGATTAAATCTTTGACCCTGCAGGTGTGAGGCCAAGTCGCCATATACAATGTGTTCAATTACACAAAGTAATAATTTGGCATTGCACAAAAATACACATGCGTAAAGCAATTATCACATACAGTACTGAAACTAGCAAGTGACTAGCAAGGCCATATGGGTCCATGTGAGCTAAAGGTAACACTGCATATTCATATTTATTTTAAAAGCCACGACCGTTAATATGTACATACTGTAGTCCACCTTTGCTACTATAACAACCTTCACTTCAGGCTTTTTACTAGATTTTGGTGCATAGTTGTGAGGATTTTTGCTCATTCGGCCTTGAATGCATTAGTAAGGTCAGGCTCTAATATTTGGGAGAAGGCCTGCTGTAGTCTGAGTTTTATTTCATTCCAGATGTGTTCAAGGGGGTTGAGGTCTGTGGCACTGTGCAGAATACTCTTAGATGTTCTTATACACCAATATTGACAGATCATGTCGATAGAGTTTTCCTTGTGGACGTAGGCGTTGCTTTTCCCACATGCTTTTTTTTCTACAGTGTTCAAAGGTTGATGTTAATATGCTAATATATGTGTGATTATACTTTCAGACTTGGCCCTCTAAAACAAAAAAATTATTCTTCTACAATTTGTTTTTGTCATGGCAGTGCTAGAGAGTGCCAAACCACAGTGCCTGTCAACCACCATTTATAATAATGTTGCACCTAATGTTATGTCTATGTTATACATTCTATTTAAGTTTCAATTTGATTTTGTCTTTGGACAAACAGTTTGGCTCGTGAGTGCTACCCAGCCAAGAGGCCAATAGGACAGACTGTCCTGCCAAGCTCACTTTAGACGCCCACAAAGCAGAAGCTCAGCTGGAGGCAGAGGCCAACGGGGTGGCCTCTTCTGTGACATGTGGGTCAGATGGTAAAAAGGAGGTCTCCAGTGTCCAGCCTATTATAGCTTCAAACTCTGCTAAGGAGGTTTTTCCCCACCTACCCTGTCCTTCTGAGAATGTTGCTCTGCCACCATGCTTCGATAAGAATGTCACCCTTCTCCATGCCTGCTGAGAATGCCACTTTGCCAATACAGTCCCATGCTTCATGAGGTAGCTTGTTCCCACCTCTTGCTTCATAATGCCCCATTCCACACACTTGTGGTGCAGAGAACTCCACCATTTGCCAGGAGCTGTGTCTTAAAGTGGGTTAACCGTCATTGTGGCACAAAGATGCACTGGACTACAGCACCCATTGGTTATGTATGTGTTGCACCTGAGTCTCGTTGTACACTCTATTTAAGTTCTGGTGTTTTTACTGTACATTCAATGGTCCCTGCCCCTGTTTTGTGTTTTGTGATATAGTTATGGATATTTTGCACTTGAATCTGATTGATGATGAGAGAGTCAGATCACTGCATAAAGCCCTCTCAGTCACCTCCCAAAGATTCTCAATAGTGTTAAGGTCTTGACTCTTTGGTGGCCAATCCATGTGTAAACATGATGTCTCATTCTCCCTAAACCATTCTGTCACAATTTCACAAAGAATCCTGGCATGGTCTTCTTGGAATACGTCCATGTCATCAGGGAAGAAAAAAAAATCTGTTGATGGTAAAACCTTGGTCATTCAGTAAATTCCGGTAGTCTGATGAGAATTCTGATGAGAATAAACATCAGGTCGCCACCCCGACCCTCATTAACTTGGCAGTGGCTGGGCTTTGATGTGTATGAAGCTAAATGGAGGATCGTCTTTAAAGGGTGAACTGTGACATCTCGTGAAGTGTCGAAGACGGGTGACAGCATGGAGACCTTCTGGGGCTCGCTGATCTCATGTTTTGGGCACATAATGTTGCTGAACCTTGACCTGACCAACAGAGGCGAACCCAGATCATAACATTGCCCCCCTTAGGCTTGTACGGTAGACACTAGACATAATGTTCATCCACCGTTCTTCTTACCCTCATGCAACCATAACTTTGTAACAGGATAAATCTGGGTGCATCAGACCACATGACCTTTTTCTTTCTTTATTCTTTATGTTCGCTACCGAATTGAACCTTTTTTTTCCTGTTTACCCTCACTGATGAGTGGTTTGCATAAGGCTACTGTATGCAGCTGTTTAGTCCCAATCCCTTGAGTTCTCTTTACACTGAGTGTGTGGAAGTGCTATTAGTTTCAATATGAAGCAAAGCTGTAAGTTCAACTATTGTTTTTTTCCTTTTCTTTTTTTTTCTTTTTTTTTTTTACAATAACGCGTTTTATAGTTCTTATCCCAATTGTAGTAGTTTCAGCAATCTCCTTAGTTCCTTTTTTTTCTTTTCTTCATGCTGTCCAATAATTTGACCCTTCTGAAACAGAGTAACATCTTTGCCACAGGATGTATCTTCTGATATGGTTGTTTAAGTAATGAGAAGCCACCGAGTGCATCAGTTAGGGCTAAATAACTTGTTACCAGCTGAACCATATTAATCACTGCAGTAATTATCCAATGGAAGGCTCTTACCTATTTGCTAAATTAAGTCCAGGTGGTGATTTTTATATATTTTTTTTGCCTTGCCCAGGCAGTGTATTTTACAGTATGCAAAAACAAATTCATATGGGAAACATTGTTTGATGTTGCACACACAAAGTATTGTACATTTACTGTAGCTTTAGCAGCGCTCCTATCCAGACACATTTACAAAAGTCTTATGAAAAACACATCCTCATTGTAGTTACAAATAGGTCAGAGTTTAAGAACACCAATAAAAAAACGAAAACCCTGGAAGATTGCAAGAGTTTAGCTTTTCTTTAGCTGTGATTTAAGTATTTATAAGTTAGAGCTTCAGTCTTTGCTCAAATAGAGATATCAACTTAGCTGTTTGAACAGCCAGGTCACGGATATTCACTTTTAACCTGAAGAGAAATGGTGCAAAGCAGAGTTTGATAACTGACTTTAGCTAGGTTGGTTTTTTTTTTTTTTTTGCTTTCTGTATCTGGATCAGTTGTTCACATTCTGGGACATGAGTTGGGGATATTACATCCACATGTGTGACTTCCACTGAGATAAAAACGTACAGGTTTTTGTGACATTGTAAAGAAGAAATATACAACACAGAGTCAGGTTAGCAATATAACTACACCAAAGTTTATGTTGTCAGATGGTGTGATCTCTATCCCCTGGGATAGCAGCTCAGTCTTGCCAATGTTTGGTTTAGTAGTGGGATCAGTTCACAAGTTACACATCTGACACTGACTTCCTTGTGGATTAACCCATGAAAACATTTTTGGATGCGGATATGTACCCCATAGACATAAATGTATTTGTACAGTGTTATTTGTGACCATGTATGCTTCCTCTAGCATGTGTGTAACCATGTCACACTGTAAAAACTGCACAAGCACACACACATATGGCCAAATTAGAAACACCAAATAAGCTAGACCGCATGTATTTGGACTGTGAGAGGAAACCACAGCACCAATAGGAAACCCACCAAACACATGAACATGCAAACTCTACACATTGACACACAGAGTTGAGTCCAGATCTGAATGCCAAATCCTGAAGGTGCGAGGCAACAGTACTAACCATCAAGCTGTCCAGTAACTTATTAAAACAATAAAAAAGTAATGGGTTTTGTTCTTCAAATTGCGTTCTGTATCCTGGTCTCTCCTCTTTCTGTCTATGGGCAGCCAAGAACCTGACGAACATGCTGCAGTGATCTGGCTCATCAGCCCTCACGAACTCAAAGTGCAAACTCAGACTCAGTGCAAGTACTTCCAACAGTGAGCAAGCTGCAAGGGATGAAGTCATTAGTCTTCATGACCTCTCATCTCACATGCCCATGCCCAAGCCTCAGCTGAGCCGTGGGTCACTTTTAGGAAGGCCAAGAGATGGAAAGGCTGATGGTTGTGCTATGGCTCTACACCTCAGAGACTGCAGCAGATGGCAAAAGGCTTTAGTTTGGGAGTTGGAAGATTTGTTGATGTCCACATCATGACAGACACATTAAGGATCTCAGGAGATGGAGAAGTAACAACATGTTTAGCATTTTGGAAGACTTCCATTAGAAGATTGTGATCTTGTCCAGTGAGCATTCCAATATTAGTAAGCTTAAATGATACATACAGTATATGATGATGATTATAGATATGGGACACATAACATTCATACTTAACATGCAGATTAATAAATAAAAAATAACAACACAACAGTTACACATGAAAAATAATATGCATAATAATTGATCATTTAAAAAAAAGTTAACATTGGAAGCATCTCTTCATAAGCATGGCAGTAAGTATACAGTATGTCTTAGCGTGGTGTTTTGTCTGTGAGTAATCACAGGCTGTGACAGAAGTACTGTACTAGACCAAAAGAGGAGGATCTTAATGACATCACACTGTGGCCTCTATTCCGATTGGGGAATCCATCTAAGCCTCGACCGTATGCTGTTAGCTCCTCCTCTTAGCCCCTCTCCCACTGCAGTGGACGTGCGTGGCTTTCTGAGCGTGCTCACTCGCAGCAGCAGGTGGAGATGACATCATCTGCACTGCAGCAGACTGCAGCACTGGGTCTGAACAAAGACATGTCAAAACTGCTACTACGTGCTGCGGCCATGCTGTCTGTCTCTCTTCCGTTTTCTGTTATTTTTGTTCTGCTCTTTCTCTGTCTCTATCTCTCTGTGCCTTGCAGTTTCTCTTCCTCTGTCTTTCAACCATGCCCTAACATGAAGCACAGACAAGGTTCAGCTTTCTAACCTACATAATGTTTTTTGATTGAGCGAACCTTTCAATGTATTTGCAAGCCATGTTTTTTTCCACGCACTTCCCCCAGGCCTTGTTGAACGCCTCGTGATGGATGTCGTTGTTTTACCCAAATAACGTCTGCCTCCAGCCAGCCAGCCACCCACCCACCAGTGCTCATTTTCCTGTCTATAAGTAGAGAACAAAAGCAGATACAATCACAGATACAGGCTTGTCTGAACACCTGAGATGGTAACTGGAAGGTCTGTTAACTCCATGCCCTCAGCCTGTGCCCCAGAATAGCAATCCATTTCCATTACTGGATTGATTCAGGGCTTAACTTAAGTAATTGTAATTTCCCAGTCGGTCATGCACTCTACTGTGGTGTTACACAGTGACAACTTACGTGACCTCAAAGTCACGCAAGCCGTTTCGCGTACCATCGGCAGGTAACAAGGCATGCAGTTTGGCTAATGAAACCAATCTCAACAAGTAAAGTTTCACCTGCATCCGAAGTTTCCAGATAAAGACACAGAAAGTGCGTCATACTTCGCCTCTTTTGTGTTTTGCGTTCATCCTGTTATGCCCATTCACAGACGTAATGATGGTAACGCTGCCACGAGCCATGCGCAGGCATGTTCCTGTCGCCTAGTTACGGCTCAGCAGCAGGTTGCCACAGAAACAGAATCCTGGCAGGAGGAGAGATGCTAAAGCAGTCATGGTACATGTTATGAGTTTTTATCATGCACACTCCTGCCCTACACTGGACATTTGTGTTGCCCTTCTGAGCTGGCAGCTTCACCTGACTACTGCAGTTGCTAATGCAGTGGCACGAATCTGTATGAAAAGCAGCCAGACTGAATCAATGTACTGTTTTTGTCTGAAGATAACTAGTATTGCCTTTATCGAGCTTGCAGAATATGTAGATCCACAACGATTTAAGATTATTCTGCGCATGTCTACGTTCAATATTCTGCATTGCATGCTTTTTTCGTACTGGGTTGCAGATGGTGTGGTAATGAAAAATGTGTTAATGCTCACTAATATTCATTAGAAATGTTTTATTCAGTTTGCTAATTGTCGAAGTGGTGTGGTGGTGTCTCATGGCTCCAGGGAGTGAGGTTTAATTCTGAGTTCTTCCTAGCTTCCATGTGGGTTCTTTCTAAAGTACTCTAGCTCTCCTCTATCAAAACCCACAAAAAACACGATTCATGTTAGGATTGGGGTTTTAGATGTGAGGATGCCTGTGTATAATGACTGGCCATGCACCAGGTGCTTCTGGGATTCACTTTGAAATTCAACACGCCCTGAAATGGAGAAGCAGTGATGGAAAATGAATTAATAAACAAATTACTGCTCCAGACTCCTGATTACATGCAAATAAGATGGGGGGGCTGAGTATAATCTATAGCACACAACTTATAGCAAACATGAAACCAGACAGCAGCAGCATATGCAAATCGAAACCAGTGACTAAATAATATGAGAAATAGGAGGTCAACCATCATGGTGTTTCACTGGCACCGGATGAGCCAGACCCTAGCATTGAATGAAACGGTTTTGTGTCTATTAACGATAAGTGCAAGACTATGAAATTGTATCTTATTAAGTTTTTATGTTCTTGTGAACCTTTTTATTTTGCTGCACATTTTATTGGATGGACAGTACATCCTTTAGATCAATGGTGTAGAATATATTAACTGAAAACCACATGTATTTACTCCACAGGTTTACTTTTAGGTTCTATTCCTGTGTCAAGTAATTGAAATGGTTATCCTGCCTTTAACCTTTGTGGTTTACTATAATGGCTGCGCTCTGTGGTCATCTGTTCCTAGCAACATATCAATGTTTTGTAGAGTCCATTTACTAGAGTGATGACGTGTTTAAAAAGGTTGAGATGATTTTTTTTCCCTCTGTCCTTGCATTTGTTAAACACGAACGTGGTTGTCTTGTAGATAACCAGTTCAGAATGTCCATCCTCGAGCGCCTGGAGCAGATGGAGCGCAGGATGGCCGAGATGGCAGGCCAGCAGCAGCAGCAGCAAAGCAATGGAGCAGCTGGAGGAGCTGGAGCAGGGGCAGGAGGGGCAGGAGGAGCAGGAGGTGGTGGAAACGGAGGGAACAGCAGTAGCAGTCAGTCTCAGGTACTGTTACTGATAAGCAGTTCATTGGACTTGAATGAATCAGGTACTTTCATAATAAAACACTACATGCCTTGTGTCCTCAGTGTCTGTCAGTCCAGGGACAGGCAGGCAGCTCGTTTGAGAGCCGTGTGGTTGTCGTGTGTGAGAAGATGATGAACCGTGCCTGCTGGGCCAAATCCAAACACCTGATCCACTCGAAAACCTTCCGTGGAATGACCCTGCTGCATCTTGCTGCCGGACAAGGCTACGCCACACTTATCAAAACGCTCATCAAGTGGCGGTGAGTCACATCACACACCTAGGGGACAAGATGGAGTGTATGCAAATAAGCCACGGAAATAAAAAGAGTGTGTGTGAATGTCATTTATTTATTTATCCTGTGGGCTAACACCTAGAAAACATGCCATTATATTGGATAGATACATTAAATCGTGAGTTGAAGACTTATGTTAAGCCCTGAAGTGTTCCTAGAATAAGGTCTACCATGAACATGAGTAAGATACTGAATAAAGATGAATAAATGAATGAACGATTATATGTGATATATATACTCAGCAAAAAAAGAAACGTCCTCTGACTTTCAACTGTTTTTACTTTCAGTAAACTTAATGTGTAAAT
>JAQMYL010000015.1:8427593-8445962 GCA_030014365.1 Clarias pachynema | reverse complement strand
TTGGATTTTTACAACATTATTGTTGAGATACACAGTCCTGCAAAAGGGGCGTTTCTTTTTTTGCTGAGTATAGTATACAGTATTTCTGTATAACAGGATACAGTGGAACCTTGGATTACGAGCATAATTCGTTCCGGAAGCGGGCTTGTATTCCAAAACACTCATAAATCAAAGCAAACGGAAAGACTGTTTTGTTGGAAAAATTAGCAAGGACCATCACTAATGACACTCGCGTACGCACATACTAACGGAATCACTGCTGTAAAGTAAAACAAATGAACCTGCACTTTACCTTTGAAAAGAATGGCGACAGAGCAGAGTTTCTTTGTAAGGCAGAGAGAAAGAGTGTGTGGGGGGTGGGGGGTGGGGTGTAAAAGCGAGAGTGTGTATGTGAAGGAGCACATTGTCAAATTACGCACGCGCATACACATAACGACATGAAACAGAGAGGGAGAAAATGGATCTTTAACCTCTCTATTGAGACTTTCTCTTGCTTTACACGCACGCACACACGTGTTATAAGAAACAGTACATGCGTGCTGTACATACACGCTTACAAACCCAAAATAAAAATATGTTTTACTCACACAAACGTGGTCACAGTGTTATAGTAAACAGTACACGTGTGCACGGATGTTGATTATACCAGTAAGAGACGAGCACTAAGACCGAGCAGGGGAGACGATTACCCACAATTCTGCAGCGCAAGAGAGAGAAAAACCGTTGGTTCAGTTGTGATCGCGTGACGCTCTGCGTCAAAACAAGAAGCGCATGCGTGTTACATGATACTCAGTACTCGTAAACCAAGACTTGCTCGTTATTCAAGTCAAAATTTATAAAAAATCTTTGCTTGTCTTGCGGAACACTCGCAAACCGCTGTAACATGTTTTATTAACCTCCTTTTATCTAATATCCTAAATAGATCTGTTTTCACATTTTTTTTGTCTAGCACTAAGCATGCAGACAGCATTGATTTGGAGCTTGAGGTGGACCCACTTAACGTCGACCACTTCTCTTGTACACCCTTGGTAAAAAGATTTTTTAACAATCAATCTGACTCCTTTAACAAGCACTGAATTTTTCCACTTGCATTTCCTTGTTAACTACATTACTCCTTGGTTCTCTTATATAGATGTGGGCCTGTGCTCTGGGTCATCTCGAAGCAGCCGTGGTTTTGTACAAATGGGACCGCAGAGCTCTGACCATCCCAGACTCTCTGGGTCGTCTGCCACTGTCTATCGCTCGTTCTCGAGGCCACACCAAACTGGCTGAGTGTCTGGAGCAGCTCCAGAGAGAGGAACAACAGCAGCCTCCCTCGACCCACATGACCTTCTCTCCTAACTCTGATGCTCCATCCTCTGACAACTGGATTGTCAGCTGGACCAACGACAGCATGGTGGCTCCTAGCAGTCACAAGAGCGGTGCCTCCATGACTGCTACCACTAATCCCTCCAGCAACATCACTCCCGGTGAGTGTAGAAAATGATTCACAAAGAGAAAAAGTAGGAAATGGACAGTGTTAGGTAGAACAGTGAATAGTGTATTACTGCAGGCCTTTGGTGAATGGAGCGGTACTTGTGGCACAATCTAATTTAAACAGCCCATTTCCTGGGATTAGCTCTAACAGCACCGCAGAGATCAGAGAGAAAATTTAATTGAAAGATGATCCACTCCTGACAGAGTCCACTTCTTTTTGCTTTCCTCTTATCCAGACTTGAGACGCCCCAGATCCGAGCCCTCCAGCTACTACAGCAGTGAGTGCCAGCGAGATCTCCCTGCAGCGAAGAAACACAAACCGAACCCAGACATGGCTCAGACGCGACCGAATAAAGCCGTCTCCGTTCCCTTGAGCCTGGAGCACCAGCAGCTCCACAAACTCACCACCAGCCCAAACACACTTCCTGCAGAAACAACCAGTGCTGAGCAAAACACTGCTGCTGAGGGCACCAAAATCAGTGGCATTCCACAAGCCAAGCTGGGCACATTTCGCACAGGGGGACATAAATGGAGCTCCAGGGAGGTCTACAGGTCTAAAGTATCAGGAGGAGGTGGAGGAAGCAGTATGGGGAAGGAGAAACTGGTGACCAGGCTGCGTCAGAGAGGGGAGAACCTTAGTATGATGACCATGACTGACAGAGAGATGGTAGACACTGAGTTGCTTATCTATAAAGAGGACTTGGAGAACCAGGACTGTCTTTCACAAATGGAAGACCTACAGGTAAGCCCGGATTTGTGGTTATTCTATCCTCTTGTCCGGTTCACAACTCGATAGATGTGTATGATTTTAAACAAATGAAACTTCACACTATGAAAACTAAGTCAATAGATTGGCCATCCATCGTGTTAATGTACATAAGGTGGCATTAGAGAGTAGTCAGTCTGGCCCAGCACACTGCCTCAGACCTGTAACACCACATAATAAACTCCAGCGATTGATCTGCCCTCAGGGCCAAGAGCTCCTCCAATTCCATTCATCTCTGTCACACGGAGGTGGAGAAAGGAGGAGGGAATAAGGGCAGTCGTGTAGCGCAAACACAGTGGTGGCACTAGAGTTAGATTGATTTGTGGGTGTTTGGCAACTTTGTGCATGTGTAAGTGTGTGTTATTTCACAAAGGTTGTTCATTCCTGAAAGCAGCTGTGCCAATGACACATTTTCGTGTTTGTGGATGTGTGCTATTTTGTCATTTTACAAAGGTTATCCATTACTGAAAGCAGCAACACCGATGACACATAAAGGGATTGTACTAATTGGTGTATGTTAGAAGCACATGATGTTAGAGTCCTGGAAAGAAAAAAAACATTTCATTAGTAATTCTTCAAATAGTTGAAACTCTATAGAACCCCTATAGTTATCTACTTTATCCACACTTACAGGGGTACTGTCATTCACAATATTGCAGTTTTTCAGCTCTAAAATAAGTTGTGTGTCCCAGTTGAAACAGCTGCTCATGAGCCACATGTTTTAACAGAAAAGGTGGGGTGGGTTGAAGGAATGGAAAATTTTTGTCAATGCTGCAGTGTTAATTGTAATTCATCCCTCAGCCTGTAGAGGGCTTAAAATGAGAGGCCACTTTTTTAATATGATGTAAGAAAAAAGTAAATAAATAGAAGTTCATTAAACCTGTTTCAGTCTCTTGGATGCAACAGTTCATTTCCCTGTTTATTTGCTGCTGTCAGGCAAACATGATGACCTTGGCAGAGCACATCATTGAGGCAACGCCAGAGCGCATTAAGAGGGAGAACTTCTCGGCTGTGGAGTCTGTTCCTCTAGACAGCAGCGGCCTGAGCAGCACCATGAGCTGGCTGGCTACTTACCTGGGAGACGTTGAGCAGCTACCCAGCATCATCCATCTGAGGTAAGGAGCCTCTGGGGGCAGGGGTTTAAGTAGTTTTAAATTGTTACCGGCTATGTATCCCAAAGGCAAGGAGAATAAACCATGGTGGTGGACAGTTCTGTAAAACTCCAAAGTTTCTCTTTATATCTCCACTTATTCTCTTTAGAATAGTTTTAGCTAGGGTCAGATTACAAATTGGCAAAATGGAACGCTAGTGTACTTTGTAGGTTGACCAATCTCTTGTTCCATATACCATGTAGTGCCTTTATTCAGCGATCAGAGCGAGATTTGGGATTCAGCCTTGTATTTGAAGCTAGTTTAGCTTTATAGCTCTTGTTAGCCATGGACAAAGCGGTGAGGTGAGTCATGAACCTGACAGCGCATTGATGTATATGTAAGCTCGCACTAACGTTAGTTAGCAGTAATGATGCATAGAAACACAGGTGGTTCAGAGGCAATTTAGAACAGCGTAGAAGCAATTACTAATGAGACAAAGTGGTGTTTGAGATGACATAACATTATAATACATGTTTTCTTGCTGAAAGTGCTATAGTGCCTGATTTTCAATGTGAGTTTTGGCAGGCAGTTGTTCTCCCCTCTTTCCATTATTGCGTACCACCACTGAATCTTTTAGTAGCACACAGTAGAGGACCGGTCTGAGCTACTGTCACCCAGATCTGGTCTGTATTAGCTTTACTGAGTAACTAAATTACATACAGGTGTTGGTCAATACCACATTTTACTTTTTGTTTTAAATTGCTTTTTGTATTTATATACCATAGCTATGGTTCTGTTGCTTAGGCTTTATGTAGACAGATTTTACATTTTTTCCACTGCCCAGGATGCTCTTAATGTGTAATGGCATAATAAATCTTACTGCACAATATTTCCAATATAACAGAAAATTACAAAATGACCACCAGGACATTGTCCTTTTATAACAAATGGAAGTTTGCTATCAAATAGCTTTAATATTAGAACTTGGCTAGAAAACTAACACCTCATGCGTGTCGCTCATTTCATCTGTCACTCCTTTCAACCCAGGTGACACAAATGCATAGCTCATTTTTACTCTATTTAAACACTCCTCTGCTGCAATATTGTCTATTGTTTATGTTCTCTACCTTATTATACATGTAACTGTGGTCTGTTGGACCAGAGTGGGATTATTAGCAACATCAGTTGCACCAACTGTTGGATGTGGTGCTGTATCATCCATATCAATATCAAAGGTGCTAAGGTACAGTATACAGATTTAGTCAGTCAATAAGAAACTGATCCTAGCTTAGAACTCTTTCCTGTTCATAAACCATGAAAAACTGTTTAGTTGACAGTCTGATTTTCTTAGAGCGTTTACACATCCCGGGCCTGGGATCATTTCTGAGAACACTTGACCGCAAAGTCTGATTCAATTTGATCAGTGAAAACACAATCGTTTCAGGCTCGGGAACCGTGCCCAAGTCCGCTTGAAGAAGTGGTCTCGGGTACTGTACAGCGTACAGTACAAATCAGATATGGAAGCCAGAGCACGAAAGTAAATCAATGTTTAGACCCAACTTCATCACAGTGCCGTTGGTCTTCTCCGCAATCTCCGTATGCATGTAGCACATGCTAGTCTCATCCGCTGACTTACACAGCTCTTGACTTTTTTTTTTTTTTTTTTTTAGAAATATCAATAATTTTAGTAATAGCGTTAAAGCTTAAGTTTCTTGTTCTCTTCCTCTCTTATGTTTAATGGCGGCTCACGAATCAAGTAGGTACATAATGCCACCTGCTGACTTGGAGAGTGTAAATATGCAAGTGTACTCGAGAGCGAAGAGAAAAGCTGGCTGTCAACGCTGGCCAACAGCGGAGTGGGAAGGGGGAGCAATCGTTCCTGGGCCTGGTACAAATCAATCGTGCCTAATGTGAAAACGCCCCTAACGACCTCTCTGAGACTTCACTAACCTCCAGACAGACTTGCTGCGAGACAGTGCATCTGTTGTCTGATTGCAGTGGCCCGTTAGGTAGGAGGCTGCCCAAAACAGGTGTTCATCTGCCCATTTCAAGGGGGTTGATGTAAATCACCACTGTCTGCACTTTAAATACATGTTAAACATCTTAAAATGTTATCCCACTAGCCCATACAGCTTTTTCTTAAGAGTACTGATATGCTGATTTATCTTCTATCTTTCTATTGCTTCCTTCTGTATTTTTTTTCCATCCACTATCCACCTCACCCGTCAGCCTTGCTGGGAGGCATCATTCATGAATATTTCTATTTTCTTCTTCCAAGAGCAATTGCCTGAGGGGAAAAATGCTCGACTAACATCTCAGGGTGCACACATATTTCTGTCACCACTACTTTGTCTGTCTTGTCACTGCTAAGATTGTTAGCACAGCAGCCAATTCTCTACATGAGTAAGCGCAGACTGTTGTTGCAGTGGCTCTGCGTTGACTTGCAGATACCAAGAATTAGGCCAAAGTTCAAATTGAATTTAAAATAATATGTCAGTCCACTGTACTTGAGAGCTCCTTTATGAAAATGGTACACTCTGAAGTAATCCAGCCACTTATTTTAAGTGAAGATACATTACATTCGATTCACTGGATCTGATGGCAGATCCATTTTATGTATGCCGTGGCAGGCTTGATGCATGCTGCTCTGTCACGTTCTTGAGTTAAACTCTTGATCTTCAGAATGCCTTCTCATCATTATCAGAGAACAGACCCAGGGCTGGAAGTGGCCAAACTGTCGCTAATGATGAGGGAGGATGAGACATGTCTGCCCACCCAGACTGCTTGTAGTCTGCCTATCAGAGGGTTTGAGATCCACAGGAAGTCTCTGGTCCTCCAGCTTGGTGGAGAGTTTGGAAGGAATTATAGGGTTAAATGCTAAGTCAATTAACAGCATTTTAAAAGCATTGTAATCTTCCTTCCTGGTGTCCAGATGGCTCAGGGCTGTGTGTAGGAGGTGTGTGATGGCCTCATCAGTTGAGCAATTGGGAGAGTATGTGAACCGTAATGGGTCCAGGGTGACAGGTAATGAAGAAGTGATGAAGTCTCTGTCCAACAAGCACTTTATCACAGCCAAGGTCATGGCCACTGGGCGATAATCATTGAGGCAGGCAGGCTGGGGTTACTTTAGGACATGGACCATAATGGACTGTTTAAAGCATATGGGAATTACTAAATGTGTCAGGGAGAGGTTGAATGTTCTCTCTCCTGAAAGCCCTCCTCATGTCATGCTCTCACTAGAGGAAAGGGCAACCCCATGTTTCTGAAAATGAGCCCAAGTGCCACAACATGCAGTTCCACAAATGACCCCTAAACTTAGTCAATCCTAATAGACCCCCATGTCAAAATGTACCTGCATTGCAGGTGTCAAACCACTATCTGTCTGCTATGCATCACTTTAACTAACCAGCTAACTGGAATCTGTAATCCTCTTCAAGCTGTGTAGAGTTTCAAATCTTCAGAAAACCTATGGGTGACATCACACCAGATTTGTCCAGTTCTTTTTTTAACAGTCTATGGACTGGAGCTTTGTAATTTAATAATTTATGCAAATTAATTGGTCAGTTCAATTAATTGATTCGATGAGTCAGGTTTCCATTCAGAACAAATTGGAAGTTATAGTGTTAAAATCAAATATAATCGAATCAACAGTCTACCTATGAATCACAGGTCTAGCTCCGATGTGCTGAAAGTATTTCCCACTTGCACACACTCTGCATGCAGGTTTCCAGAAGCACCTGTATCTACATTCGAAGCAACTGTACAAAGCTCCACTGAGCTCTGCACTTCTCGCTGCCAGTTTCATGTTTCCTTTTCCTACAGTAGAAGGAACTACAGATCTAGGTGAACAGGTTGTAGTCCTGCCATAGCCTTCCATTTTTATCACTCGGCACTGTGCTGACGTTAGGGCAAGGTCGTTAATGTCTCTGTCGAAGATGCTCTGGTATGAGCCAATCTGGGCCAATGGTCATATACAATTAAATCTCTAACAAGGCTTGGAAGATGTTGAATAAGGTATATCGTTATGATGTGTGATTATGGTATTGTACTATCATAAATCACTCTCCTTTAGTCCCAAATACAGTATATGCAAAAATGTACATGTATTCCTGAACAATTTCCTCCATCTCCATCCTGCTTCATCTGTGTAATCTGAAAGTTGGGAATGGGAAGAGGAGCATTTTTATATTTTACCATACATAAGGTCTCAGTAACAAGGGGCAGCTTTGCTTTTAGTACTCAATGAGGTGGTGAGCACAAAAGGAAACTCCATTAGTTCTAGAAGGAAACTGCCCTGGTGGTCCAGAAGGGCGTAGAACTCAATTTGTAATTCAACCACAGAAAAGGAGTGCATTCCTGGAAGTGTTTGCTGGAAATTACTACCTTAACATCATTTTTATGATAGATATGGGTTTTAGTCTATTTAGATAATTGATACATACAATAATGTGTTTAATAAGTTTAAATATTACCTGGAATAATTTAGAGCTCTTTTTAATGTGAAGCAAGATGTTTGTCAAAATAAAAAAAATTGTCTTGCAAGATATTTAAATAGTAAAGTATTTGAACATAAAGCGTAAATAAATGTAAAGGATAAAGGATATTTTATAAATAAAGGATATTTTTGTGGTATAACAGTGAAATGTGTTCTGGCAACCCTTGTATATGGAATCGCTTTTTCTAACCTTGTCCTGTCTGTGTTTGTGTGCGTGTGAAGGTCTCTATATAGCGAGCCCCTTACCCCTAACCCGGGTCTGAGTCCAGACGGTTCCCCGCAGTGTGAAAGTCCATTTGACAAGGGTACTCTGCCCTCCCCGGCCAACTGGACCGAGTTCCTGAACGCCACCAACAGCAAGATGGAGCGAGAGCTGTCACAGCTCACCCTTACCGACCTGGAGCAGAGGGAGCTGTATGAGGCCGCTCGTCTGGTACAGAGCGCCTTCCGCAAGTACAAGGTACACGTCCATTTGTGTAAAATAGCAGTGCTGGGGATTGATAGGTGAGGTGTGGACAGGCAGTCCTGTATCATCGTCCTTTTATCCTTTGGTCTTTAGTTAGTCATTTCCTGACACAAAACCCACAAAGGTTCATGTCCTCGTGGCTTCAGCATGGAAAGGTGGCTAAACCAGCGCATGGCCTGGCTTAAGGAGCATATGCATTGCAATCTCTTTGTCTTTTTCCCCCTCTGTATTTCCATGTTCATGAAGTGTGCTGCCTCCCATGGCTGCCTGTAATGAGTTTCCATTGCACACATGGGCTCCTGGCACAAACACACACATGCTGCTCAGCCAGTTCTGGCAGCTGAAACAGAGCAGGGGGGTTGTGGTTAACTTGACCCTCAACCCATGCCTACTGCACCTGCTTCCCTCCTGCTGCTCGCTCTCTCTCTCTCTCTCTCTCTCTCTCTCTCTCTCTCTCTTTTCTGTGTCTCCCTCTTCTTCCTCTCTCTTTCTCTCTCTCTCAGTTGGTGGTACAGTGCCTGTCTCTACCTGCAGGCATTGGACCAGTCTCAGCTCTAATCTCCTGCTCTGCTCTCCTGCAGGAACGCCCACTGTGCGAACAGCAGGAAGTAGCAGCTGCTGTCATTCAGCGCTGTTACAGAAAATATAAACAGGTAAGTTGACCCTGATTGACATCTTTTCAGACTGACATCAACACTGCGTCACTGCTAACTTTCAAACATAAAAACTTGCAGCAAATCTGGTGCACATCAGTGTGATTAGAGTCTGTACGTAGAGTCATTCTTCCTTACATGAGTATTTGCCACCTTCATCCTTCTCACATTCTAATCCTAAATCCATCTATAGCTAATCTTTTCTGTTCTTTTCCAAGCTAACATGGATAGCATTGAAGGTAAATCCGTTATTTAGAAAAACACCAGCTCTCATTTGCACATGTTAATACAGTATTCTGTGAGAAAATACTGGGCCTGTCCTCCACCCTGAATCGGTAATTACTCCCTGTGCTCTGTGGCAGTATGCACTTTATAAGAAGATGACGCAGGCTGCCATCCTTATCCAGAGTAAGTTCCGGAGTTACCACGAACAGAAAAAGTTCCAGCAGAGTCGACGGGCTGCCGTGCTGATCCAGCAATACTACCGCAGCTACAGAGAGTTCCGTCATCTCGGGCCTCACAGACGCACCGCCACATCGGCCCTGGTGCAGCACAAGCTCAGGTAGCCATTTCCATTTCAGACTAAGGGCCCTGACACACCACACTGAGCAGACTGATGTTTTTTTTTTTGTTGTTGTTTTTTTTAAAGAGTGACATATGAGTGACACCAACAAGCCAACAGGCAACTTGGTGTGTCACAATTTTAGACACGATAGATTATTGTGTATAAAGTAATATTGGAATACGCACTGTCCTGCACGTTTAGCGTTTCCCTTTTCTAACACACCCAATTCAACTCAGGAGCGAATGTTCATCAGCCAATCAGTTGAAAACACTAAAATCTTCAGAACAAGAGTTGGTTGGCACCATAGGTACAGATGATGGTTAACATTTGGTTGCTTTCCGTTGCATGTGATTTTTGATTTGTATATTTTTAAAGCGTTACCTTATTTGTTGTGTTAATTGTGTTAATCACTGTTTGTCATTTCAGAAGTAATTTTCTCACTAAGAGACAGGAGCAGGCTGCCCGCAAGATCATGCGATACCTCCGTCGCTGCCGCCACAGGTAATTTCCCACTGACACGCTATCCCCTTGGTTGCACCACCCTGCGTCCTGTAACTGTGGTTCAGCCAGGAATTAATTTCAGGGGATGAATAAGGGAAATGTTATAAATCACTATGCAATCTGTACGGTTATATTGATAAGCAGAACATGTGCATGCATTTTGGGTGGATGCCAGACAGTAGTAGAAGGGGGGGGGTGATGGCACAAATGTGCTGTGTAGTCATTCAAGGCACATTCTACAATCAACCAGTGTTGACCTTTATATGAGGTTGCTTTTGTAATATCTCTATGACCGTTCTATTGAAAATATATCTCCTCTCATAAAACCTTATCTATCATTTCTCTTTGTGAAATAAACGCCCCGCCGTGGTGTACAACTTAACAGATGCATGAGCTACAGAGAAATATTATGCAAAACAAGCATTATCGGTTAACACGTTTTTAATCAATGATGAACGATCAATCATTAACATCCCTACACAGTACACAGCACATAATTATCTGCACTGTATATACATGAGTAAGCAATTGGTCATAAATATCATAAACTGTTATGAAATATTTCACACGCAAATTAATAAAATGGTCTACACTGTTCACCAGCCATGGAGTAGTTGACTAGGCAGAGGAATCACTAACAAGACATGACCAGGACACAAGTGTCACCACAGTGTGTTACAATGATCTGTCACTTTGCAAGTGAAGGGACAAACTGAAACAAGAGACCGTCATATTTAACAGAAGCTTTAGACGGTGTGAAGTTGTTGAGACAAGGTCGGACACCATAGTACCACCCGCGTCCTCCTTGTTCTTCTTCTTCACCTCCATATGGTTTCTTCCCTTTCCCTCTGCTTCATACCAAATTACATAATATGTGCTAATAGCTGTGTGGTGTTGTTTTGCTGTTAATGCAAAGCGCCTTGATGGACCATAGACTGTTCAAGCGGGTGAGTGCAGCCTCAGCAACCCAGTCCGTCCTTTCCCTCTCTCTCTCTCTCTCTCTCTCTCTCTCTCTCTGATTCTCTCTACTGCGATTTCCTTCCTCTTGTTCATCTAAATATATCTCACTCTGGCATTCTTTTCTCTAGTCTCCTTTTATCTCCCTACCTCTTCTCTTCATCACTGTTGCTTGATGCCTGCTTGCATGACAGCTGCCGACTGGAAGCACAGATGGACCGTGAGCCTTAGAATAAGACCAGCTAACCACTACACTAAACAAGCACCCACTTATATTCCCCTCTGAAATCTGAATGTCTTCTTCTCTGTGTTGTTATGATAAAAGGACTTTTGAGGAATGAGCCATTAAAAAAAAAAAGAAACTTGTACGATGTTACCTGTGTTGCATGATGGGATGATTATGAGCCTTGCTTTCTGACAGGCATGCTGAGAGTGATGTGTTATTACCAAGGGGCATGAAGTCTTCCTCTATGATAAGCTGACTGTCTGGCTAGCTTATGTATTTTTGCTAATGAACAACTCATACCTCATAAGGTGTTATTACAGTGTGTGCCGGTGGGATCTCTCTCTCTCTCTCTCTCTCTCTCTCTCTCGGTCAATATATTCTGAAAGATCATCCCACTATTAACAAGATAAGCAGAACTGCTCTGTGCTGAGACCAGAGTGTTGGAGTAAATTATGCAGTTTATTTGTGAGACCCGAGGGGAATTGGCTAAACGCTCCTGTCTGAGCGGATAGCTTTATCTTTGGGGGGAATTGCGGGTGGAAAGGAGGACTTTCACTTTTAATATACGAAGCAAATAAAATGTATAGACTATTTTAAGTTTGTCCCATATATCAAGTACAAGATGAAATTTGCAATGTGACGCTTGAGAAAAATAGGACACTTTCCCAAAGACTTTTTATTATTATTATTATTTAAGAATCCATGTTGGATTGGAGACTTTATGTTCGACAATCCAGTACGAGTGCTGTGTCGGACATGTCCCACTGACACGTCTCTATTCATATCAGTATGTCGCACTTTCCGTTCACTTTTGTCTCTGTTAACCTTGTGTCTGTTGTTTTTCTTTTATCCTTCACAGAGTGAGAGAATTGAAAAAGGCCAGGGAACATGAGGATATCCAGACGAGCCCCATCACAATGTGACATCCCTCTCCAGACTTCTTTTCCTGGTTTTTTTTTGTTCTTTTTTCTGTTTGAACCAGACCTTTTACAAGAGGGGAAAAAAAGGAAATTCAAGTGGGAAGAGTACAACTCTATACAGAACTACACAGAACTACAGACTTCTGCTATTATACAACACCACTTTTTCATATCTCTTTCTTCCTTCTGTCTTTCTTTTATAAAAGAAAGCGTTGACTTTAAGAGTGGATTTAAAAAAAAAAAAACTCAATGCGAGGATGTGATTGGAGGAGAAACATGCATTTGCTTCATGGCATTTTTTGCACTTTTTTCATGGATTTGGTTTGTTATTTTGAAGCGCATTGGAAAGGAAAGGATGTTGCGACTCTTCAGAGGATCAGAGAAAGAAGGTGAAGAACAGGTGGAAAGACTGGGGAAAAAATATACATATATATATTAAATCGATAAAGAAACCTGGCAGGTCCTGGCTCAAATCGTTGTATGGTGTTTAAACGAATTTAATGCTTAGGAATATGGTGAGGTATATAATGAAAATGTCCCATAAATCTATTTACATCCAGTTCATGAGAGAAAAAAAAATGTCACTTAAGTAAATTATAAGGCTGCAGCCTGTCATATTAGTGAATGTAGGGGTGAGGCTGAAAAAGGATATCTAACATTTCAGTTAATGTTATTCATCCTTATATACCCCATCGTAATCTGAGTGTGAATTGGAAAAGTGCAAAATCAGTGCACACATAAAAACAATACATTATGTCTGTGTCTATGAATTTATTTTTAACCCCTAGTGAATGTAATGAAAACGATGATGTTCCTTTTGGGCAGTTTGCTATGGACCTTTTCATTCTCTTTTTGAAAAAAAACAAACAAATTGCCTCATTTTGGTTTGTGTTAGTACTAGTAATCATCCATGATGCTCTTATCCTGTTCAAATGACCTTCATTGGCTCTTTAGGCCTTTAAAACAAAGCTCACAGACATTGCCTTGATATCTTAGAGATTCTCTGAAGGGTCCCTAAGCTAGCCCTGCAGCACGGGTTGGAAAAATCCATATTTTTGCGCGGTTTCTGTACATAAAGAAAGTGGATGGAACGGTATGAGAAGTTAAAAAAAACAAAACATTTATCTGAACAGGACTGTATTTTAGAAATATATTATTTTATTCATTATAAGGGGTCAAAACAGGAAGTTGAACTCTAAATATTTGTATAGTTTTGTTTGAATGCCTAATAAGTATGGTTGTATTGTTTGTACATATTGTAAATACTCTGGGATAAGATGAGCTACGTGCATGAAAATCAAAGATACAGAAAAAAAAAGATGATTTAAAACAAAAACAAACAAAAAAAAAAGTACAGCATTAGTGGCTATGCTCTGTAAAACTTTCACTATAAGAATATTTTCTTTTATTTTGAATGTTCTCACGAAGAACATTTTGCTAAAGCATGACCTTATTGCAGATATGAAAAATACCATACTTATGAGGTAGAAGAAAACAACAAGCATTATCATTAGACAAAAAAAAAAAAAACACAACAAAAACGGTTGAGTTTTACATCCGTTTGTTTCACGGGTTACCAAGAGTCTTTTTCTCCACTGGTGCCAGTTAATGTGAATGCCGAGCAGAAGACGAGGCAGCGAAATGGTAGAACATTAACTTTCATCATTTCATCCGCAATGACCAGTGAATACATGAAGTGCCACAGAGAGGAGAGGATTTCACAAGTAACCTTTTAGTCTCCCATGTTTCTCTTGTTTCTCATATTGTAAATTCGAAACACAAAGATGTTTTAACTTTTGTCTACGTTTGCGACCGTCTGTATACAAAGTGACCATGATATATATATTATAAGGCTGCTTGTTTTTTTTTTCTTTCTTTCTTTCTTTTTTTTTCTTTGTTGTTTTTTGCAACACTGACGAAAAAAGTGGTGACGGTTAAAGACGAGCAAGTCTTTCCTGCATGATGTGACTGGATATTTTGGTGCTAACAACAATGATGTAACAGGATAATGAGAAGAAACGCTTGGCCGATGCCGCGCTTTGGCACTGAACCAACTGTTTGCACATTTAGGCAGTAAAGTAGCTTATGTCACATGTTCTAGCCAGCTTCGGAGGTGCATAACTTCCTGAGCGTGTAATAAGGGAGCGACCATAAACGGGCAGCGCTCGAAATAAGCTGAAAATGAAAATAATGGCACACAAATGGATTTTTAAACAAGGTCACGAGTCTATTTACTTTGCCATTCGTTTTTTAAAATTACTGTTTGAGTGGTGCCATGACGTGGCTCGTCCTCTACAACTGTTTGTAAAAGTTTTGTTCCGTTTTTTTAATATATTTTGTTTATCTAAGTGTGAACAGTTCCGAGTGTTCATGTGGGAAGTGCCTAATCACAGCAAATTTCACTCAGCATGCAATGTAACAAACTGGACTGACCGACTATTTGGACAATGTAAAAGTGACTCTTCATCATGCTGACCATTTAATGTGTTATTTCGTTTTCTTCTGATATGTTCTGTCAACACTGCAAAAAGCTCAGTATGTATTTGAAGCCTGTCGGAACTGCCAGTCAGGATTCCACATCCAGTCCTAGCATTCATCCATCCATCCATCCATCCATCCATCCATCCATTCATTATGAAGCAGTTTAGGATGTCTGCTATTGCACTGCTGGAGCCACATGAGAAGGTCTTATTATGCTTGCATGGGAAACATAGATAACCGGGTGACTAAAGCACACCCAGAGCATGCTTATTTTTGTAGATTTGTTAGGCAGATAGATTCGAGGAAGAAACAATGTTCTATAAAGCAATGCTGGTTTAGTAGCTCATACATCCTCGGAGGGTACAGGGTTATCGGAACGGAAAGGCAGACGAGAGGCGTTCAGTGGATAGGATCGATCAGTATTAACATGTTCTCGAGTGGCACACACATTCCTCAAAATAAGGTTCCAACCGTTTCCATTGCATTCAGTCACATCAACAAGTCAGCTGTTGATGTTCATGTCTTCACGCCACATTTTACGCATGCACATAAAAGTGATGTGTCCTATATATATAAATACATATATAAATATGAAACCGGGTCAGAACGAGCATTGTACTTGCAGGCAATGGATAACCGCGACCTCTAGAGTGAATCTCCTAGCGTTAGTGACAAGTTAGCCTCACTTTTTGTATTTTTTACTCAGGGTGCCAAAACTGGGGAGGGGGAAGTGGAGCAGGTCACTGGAGAATCAGCTGCTGCTTACTGGGAAAATGAGCCAGAGCCGAGTCCCGATCAACTTACTGTGATTTTGATTATTCCATGCTGTTCATTTTTATCGAAAGCTGATTTGTTTCGTGTACCGTAGGAATAACCGCAGGCCCCGAAAAAGCCCCATCGAAACGCGAACACAACAGTAGGAAGAAAGGCATCCCAGGGTAGTGGAGATATAATTAGTGGTGTGTGAGCTACAGTCCTGTATGTGCTTACATTTCAGACTGAAACACTGCCATTAATAGATGTAGAGTATGAATTTAGAAAAAAAAAAAAGAAGAAAAAAAGTACAAGGTAATAAATAATAAATAACAGTATTGACCTCATTTCTAATGTAATAGATTCCCTCTTTTATTTCACCTTCGAGCTGTTGGGTGCTTGAGAGATGTTAGATGGGCCATGGACTCACAGGGCATGAGATTCTCCTGAAATGCTTACCAAATGATCATCACAGCCCAGACATGGTCTCATGATCAGCTCACAGGCATCTGGCTTAGATTAGTGTTTTTCTTTCACACATTATTGAAACTACCTTTCCTGCTTTTCTGCACCCATCCTCAAATAAAACAAGGCACATCGACGTAACCGAGCCGAAATCTGTCTCACAAAACTTTCCACTTGTGGACACAGAGCAATAAACATGTTTTATGAAGTTGAGACCTGCAGATCTTATGGAGATTTAAAAAAAAACAAAAAAAAACAATTGGACACATGCAAACTTACACTTATGCAAATGCCGATAGGCTGGTGTGAGATTAGTGTTCAGTAGGCCTAGTTTATGGACAGCAGTTATAGGACATCTTTTACAGACCTGCACGTTTTCATCACTCCCAAAACCCAGAAAAATAGCGGCCCTGCTTTTATTCTAGGCCACCGGGGCCGACACTTTGCATGTGTAACTAGTGTTAGAGCTCTTTTTCTCTCTCCTCTCTAGCTGTCTTTCCTTGCTATATAGCCTTTGTCCTTCCTCCTTTTCCCCCCAATTTGTTCAACCGTTCATTTATTTTTCAAACTTTGTGTACTATGGAGTTTTATTTCTCTTTCGTTTCTCCCTACTCCTTATGTAAGTTTTATTTTTGTAACTGCATGTTAAACCGTCACTGAAATGATGGATATGTTAAAAAAAAAAAAAAAAAAAAAAGAGAACTCAGCTGCTGAAGCCATGCAAAATGTTTTGAATTGCCCTTAAAATATGAAAGATGTTTTCTGAATGCTTTATATTCTTTCTGCTGTAAAATAATAAAAAGGGAGAAAATGACAAAAACTGTTATAATGAGTTCTTATGGTCTATGGAGAGTCTTATCACTACTTGATTGGTTGTAAATAAGAAACAAAGTGCAGTCCGTCACAAAGGTGATGAAAAGTCCCTCTTACTTTTACATTTGAGATTACTGGGAAGAAGAAATAAGCTCTGCCTCAAAGCATCATAGTAGCAGCATTTATTCTGTAGCGGTGGCCAAAAGTATTGAGACTTAAGTGAAATTCAACGTTTTATTTAAAACCGACTGCTGAGCGGTCAATATTTTATATGATGTCCTTTATTCTTCAAATAAAGTCGCTCAATCCATGCCTGCTTGATTGCTTCCTGAAGATCGTATACAGAAATTAGCTAAAGAACCAAGTGCACAATTCACTTGAGAATTCCCTACAGCCATTTTTGTCCATAGGTGAAAAAAGTAAGTAAAGGTCCTGCTACATATTTGTTCCATTCATTAACTAAACCAGATTACTCTAATTAACACGCCTCTTCTGCCAGACAGATTTGAGATAATTAGATTATCTGTTTTGTGCACAGAGACAAATATATAAAACATGGCATATGTTGTCTTAATACTTTTGGCTCCCACTGTTAAACATGTTTGGGAAAACTTGCACATACACTCAACTGTGTCCCCTAGTGGACATTATTAATACTACAATATTTTCTTTATTCATGAGAGCACAAAATTTATTCTTTTTTACATTTCCATTTAGACATTTGGCAGGTGCCCTTATCCAGAGGAACATAATTTTTTTTTTAAATCTCATTATACACCTGAGTAGTTTTAGGGTTAAGGGCCTTGCTCAAGGGCCCAACAGGGACAACTTTGTGGTCGTGGGATTTGAACCTTTTTAGTAGAAACATTCATGTTCATGGTCTGAGAAAATGGCCTGCTCTTATGATAGAGCCTCTGTCTTAATAAGGCAGTATAGCTGATGAGCGAGTGCATAATTGTGTGTGTATGTTTTTATGGATGTGTGCATTTTATGTATTAACCTAAGATATTCATGCAACAGAATTGCTGGAATCACACTCAGACTTCCAGGGGGAAATGTCCATCTCACTGTGATTGCAGTTCAAAGGTAAGGGTTAAGATCATGTTCAAATGCATATACAGTTATCCAGATTTGAGCATGAAAAGCTCTTCACATTTTATATGTTCTCACTGAAGCTGTACAGGAAAGAAAAAATGACAGGGTGTGCTGTTATAGAAAACTCAAGACAATGTGCAATGCTTTATTCTGATTGGTGAGAGTGTATCGATTAATTATGGAATAATGAAGATCAGCAGACTGTGATTCAGCCACATGTAGTCACAGCTGTACTGATATCCAGTATGACAGCATGAATGAAAGCACCATATTTAAATAATAAATATAGTGAAACTAAGGTTTTGTACACAATATGACCCAGAATTACTTTACTTTTGCTCAAAAAGTAGAAATAGATCCTGAAGAAGCCACATGCACAGATAGCTAACGACTAGCCAATACACGCTCCTTAAAGATGTATTCAGTAAAATCACCGTAACATTTTTTAATTCCTCTCTTTCTGACAAGCTGACAGATTTTCAGTCAAAAATTCAATTTGTAAAAATTAGGGCCGGGACTTTAACGCGTTAATTTAGATTAATTAATTACACAAAAAATAACGCGTTAAATTTTTTTTAACGCATTTTAATCGCACTTATTTTTGCACCGCGGAACGTTTCTCACTGGATGAGTTTCGGCGGACCGA
>JAQMYL010000015.1:8377494-8427493 GCA_030014365.1 Clarias pachynema | reverse complement strand
GAAGCTGATGAGACCGCTTTGGTTGGCCCTGTGTGTTATGTTTGCATCAATATGCACAACTAACATCGATAATATTATCGATATTACTTACTTTTTGTGTGAGACAACCAGAGGAAAAGAGATTTGAAGCATGGAGAAAACGGTATTCTTCTTTTACTGCATTCAGTGCACACGACACATATAGTATACAGCGCGTATTTTCACAACTTTTTAAAATTTTATTTTTCAGTAACACAATCGCCTGAGGTTTTGTGCATTTACTTCAAGAGTGAGAAGAAAGAGACACATACTGTATGTCTGGCCCGATATGTAAAGTTAGTGAGATGTAGCACAAAGAAAATGCTAATTAGCAACCATCATCTGCATTTATCAAAGATGCCCACCAAATGATGGATGAATCCAACCTAATATAATCTTAATAACGATCAAAAGTTTTTAAACAATTACTGACATCCAAAAAGAGCTTCATAATTTTTTTCATCTTTCCTGTCCACGCTACACTGTTCTCATGGATCATCTTTAACATTGGCTCAACCCCCAACCCTCCACGCAGCAACCACCTGCCTGAGCTACTACTGCCTACTTTCTACTTTCATGTGTATATAATGAATGATTCAAGTCGGACTGAATGCCATTGACTAGAATTCCAGCACAAGAAGGTTCACAGACAGTAGCAATAAAGAGAGGAACAGTAATCAGTAAACATCACTGTCTAGCCGAGACAGCACACAGTGCAGATTCTCCAGCAAGAGGGAGGAAAAATAAACTTATCGTTATTGCTTAGTTTTTTTGTTTTTATCCAGATTATGAGATTTAGTCCTTGGACGTCTGCTTTACAAGCAGTCCTATGTGGCGACTTCATATTTCTATTTATTTAAAATTAAGATAAATGTATGACAATAATTGCCTTCTGGTAGATGGATTTAGACATAATCCAGACACTCAAGGCCTAAAGCCATTCTGCTCTGAGACTAACGTCAGCGAGATGTATGTGTGCTGTCTGGGTACTTTATGCACAGGGGCATTGTCATGCTACGACTGGTTTGGGCCTTTTGTTCCAGAAAAGGGAAATTTTCATGCAAGCCATTCTATGCAAAAATGTGCCAACAGTTTAAGAGGAATCATGTATGGGTGTATAAGTTTGGGCCCTATTATGTAGCTGGCTCACTTACCGGCCCGAGAGGAGGAACAGATATGTAGTTGTACTCAGAAGTTGCAGTCAGAAGTTGGAAGTGTTAAATCAACACATACACACCAGACACAGCAGCAACAAGTGTGTGTGTGTGTGTGTGTGTTTTAAAGGGTCTACTGCATCTGAGATGCTTTGCAGCAGCCCTTCTTTAACCATTACCTATTTGTGAGCTGTTAGAGTTCAATTACATCATGTTTTATGCCTTATTTAAACAGCAACACTGTTTAACACTGTGTGTCATTGCATCTATTGGCTGTTTTATTCGATACACCTGCTGTACCTCTACTGACTGTGACCCACCTGTCACTACTCAAATTCTCAGCCCTCAATGGAAAAGGCCACCACTGACCAGATAATATTTGGGTGGTGGCACCACTGAGCCGGTAGCAACTGCAGCAAATTTGCAGGTGTAAACACTGTGTATGCCCAGTGGGGTTTTAATGCACATACATACAGTAAATAGGCTCATCTCTTCCCATGCATGTTAATAATTCTCAAAATCTCAAAAACAATTGATCTAACTGTTATTTAACTGTATCTAGGCTCCTTTTTTGACAGAACTCTCAAACAAATGCTTTCTGTAGTTCTTTACAGATAAAATAACTGGATTTAATAGGGATTGGGGTCACAGCATGAAATTATACCACACGTTATGTCGCATAGTGAGAAAAGAGGATTCAAAATAGTGTTTGACAGGAGAAATCTCACATCTGAACCTTTCTTGATTTAATTTTTCCTACCTAATGGATCAGTAGATCTCCAGTTGAGACGTGGCTGTACAGTAACTACTGTGTAATCTAAAAACTACTGATCTCTAAAAAGAGTCACTGTTTTTTTGTATTTCATATGTAGATAAAATAAACCCAAAGCACAATGAGAGAGCTTTTTTTTATTATTTATTTATTTTTTAACATAACACTTTATTAGTCGTCCACACGTAGTTATTAGAGCATTGACTATACAGGGAAATAATCCAGTGGCAGATATCAAGTATCAAGTAACATTTCAAAAGGCTCACAGGACAACACAGAAATGCCGGTGTGTAAAAATATAAACGACCCCACTGCACATGATTAAGTAGTTTCACTTTTATCTACTTGCTCTATGTCTCCATGAATAATCCTTGAACCACAGTGTGAATGTATTTTATCTGTGTGTGTGTGTATGTGTGTGTGTGTGTGTGTGTGTGAGTTTCCCGAACACAAGCCCAGTCTCTCAGACGTGCATGTGATTTCCTGTGCTGGGATTAAACACAGTACTTCCAAAAGCAATCAGCTCCATTGGCCCTCTTTCTGTACAGCCTCTTAATACCAAGTATGTGACTGAGAGAGCTTAGACGACCTGGTTTCTCCAGCAGAACCTGCAGGCGAGATGCGTTTAACCGACACATTTTTACAAACCAATGCAAAAGTCACTCAGGCAAACACAAAACTGATCGATGATTGAAAAATGTTTGCAAAATACAGTACAGCACATTGATATAAATGAAACTGCAAATCTCACCTCTTTAAGAGCTTCTTTATTGAGCAGCCCAGACACTCTAAGACCTTAGGAACAAAAAAAAAGTTACATTAAATCTTGGAGACGACAGTGACGTCAAATTAAAATGTTTTATATACTGTATGATGGAAAGAAAAAGGATTAACAGTTAGCAGCCTTACCATCTTTGGAGAGTATCGGGGAATAACTGAGGCCTGTTGTCCTCTGGAGAAGGCTGTTTAAATCCATGTCCTCAGGACCGACTCCTTCTGCTTCCTCAACTAAGTCTAAAACATTGACGCATAAAACTAACATTTATTTCTAAATCCTACTACTTTTTCAGCATTATACACAAAAAAACCTTGCACTCACCAGGTCCAGGGTAAGACATGTCTGCTGTTTCTGAGACAGGATGTGCCAGCAAGGGGTCGATGAAAAGCAGAAGGAGAGTCCAGGACAGGAACAAGTTACAAACCATCTCGACTTCACTGCTGTTTTTCACCTACTGTAGCTGTGCTGTCTCACCGAGCCGGGTAAAGACGGGGAAAATGCAGCAAACAGGACGGACCTTGAGTTTATATACTTCCCTCGTCTCGAAGGCGTCGTGTTGGACGTGTATATCACTGGGGTTTTATGAAGCCTTTTTGCATTTTGAGTCAGACCCGGGTCAGTCTGATCGAGTACCTGCGTCAATGAACACGGCAGTAAAATCAGGAAAGGTTCGGTGTCCTGTGTGTCACTGGTGATGGTTTGTTTTTTTAATAGATGTATAAAATGAGTGACACAGGTGTCCAAATGTCTCTGTGTCAACCCTTTCACCTCAGACACACAATGACCAGACAGGCTATGGTGATTTGTATACCTGTCAGTTGACCGCTGTAAAGCAGAATACATTTTATATCATCTTTATGACACAGGATCATTTTATTAGAATATTTTCCTACACAAATACATTGGTTTAATTTTTGGTGATGCTGGTGACGTGAATATTAGTCCTTATTAACATCCTGCCTGTCCGTTGCAGTCTAGCATCATCAGGCCCGTTGCTACATGCTAGCGTGGAATTAAATTTCTCCTCAAAAAAAAAAAAAAAAAGAAAGAAAGAATTTATCTTAAAGTATATATTTAATAACAAGATCCGGTTTAGTCTGCAATCTATTCCTGGAGGGAAGAGTTCTAAGCAGAAGAAAACTGAAATATATATATTTTAAATTATCTAACGTTACGGTTCTCCAGAAATGATAAAATAACAATATGCTTTCCTCGAGAAAGAATGGCGTTAAATATCTCCTCAGGTAAAAATCTGAAATTATGCTCAATATCCTTAATTAAATCCTTAAATCAAAGTGGAATAGTATAAAGTATTGTTTTTACTTCATGTATAAAAGCAAAAAAAAAATATATATATATATTTTTAGTTATGATTCTGGTGACTAGCTGTGCACGCGACTTCGTTCGCGTGTAATGGTTGTATAGTTATATCAAACCAACAGACATACTTCAACTGAGCAGTACAATTTATTGTACGTATTTAAAAATGTAAAAGGCCATCTGTTGAATTTTGGAATGAACTCAACTTTTTACGTGTTACTGTGAAGTGCGAAGAATGAAAGTGTGAGATCGCGTTTATGAAGTAGATTTCAATCGCACACTCATAACCGCGTATTCCAAAATGTACAGCGCCATCTGGTGATTTTTTAGGTGAACAATTTTTTTTTTTTTACATATGTTTTTTTTTTTATTGACAAGGGTGTTTTCCATTTAAATTTCAAATAAGCATGTCTTCTCTTACGATTAAACAAAGCCTATATGTTACCTCAAGTTCAACCAAATACACCTGTGAAAACCCCATATGATCAGTAGGTTTTCACGTGATGCGTCCACAAACAAACAGACAAAAATTCCCAAAACCATCTTGTGTGTTCTATTACTCATCTTTACATCCCCACAAATAATTTTTTCACAAATACCTTCAATGTACAGACAAGCCAACTTTTGAGTTTAATTATATGTATATATATATACTGTACATACATGTAAATAAAGTGTACATATGTAGCAATAGCTACAGTAAATAATAGTGATAGGTATTATGTCTAATTGTTCCTGTCACATCTGTTAAAGTTCAAGATTTCTGATGCTAAAAGGTCATGTTAGATTAAAATACTGGAGTACAGAACTTAAGTTATGTTGTGAATGAAAATAAAGTAAGGAAGAAGTAAACATCCTTTGGTAATGCAGTCTCTCAATAGGCTAGGTGAAATAATAATTTTTACCTTTTCATAAATAAGTGATTTATGTATATGAATAAAAGGTTTTGTCTTTCAATGATATCTTTACGTTTCATACATTGGAGGACAACCAGAAACCAGTCTGAAAAAATTCTGTCTGTCCATCTGCATATCTGTCTGTCTGTCTGTCTGTCAAGCCAGAGTTTGTCACAGCATCAGGCAAAACTTTCTGGACAGAATTTAATGAAACTTTGGCAGTACTTAGATATATGCATGAAGTTAAACTTGTGCCATAAGTTTCATTCAAATCTTGATTAAAATTAAAAGCAATTTTATGAACAATTATGTGCCAGATTTAATAATCTACTTTAAAATAATCTACTAATAATCTACTTGCTCAATGTAAACAAACACCTGCACCAATAGATATTAAATAGAAAAGCTAAATTTCAGTTTTTACTGTGATTAGTTAATATTTTTATCGCTGGAATAACGGCGCTAAAGTGGTATACTGTGGAATATGGAGTCATTTTAAGGTCAAAAATGAATCTTTACTGTATCTCATCTACTTTTTTTGATTTCTCATCTGTGATTCACTCTCCGATTACGGAACAGGGTGTGCAATTGGCTGATGATGAATCAAGTACAACTTATTGTAAACAAGGTCTAAGATACTTAACCTTCTAAAATTTTATCTCCTTGCATTAATAAGTTAGGCAGTGAGTAGTGCCGTACATAAAGACAGGCAGACATGTATGTGGGCTTCAACTTAAAATAATATCATCACTGATTACATTCAAGCTCATCAGCTTATTTTTAGCTTTAACAAACTCTTCAGCCATCAATGACGGCTACTAACGCTAGTCTTCTATACCGCTTATCCTGTACGAGGTCATGGGGGCCTGGAGCCTATCCCAGCAGACTTAGGGCACAAGGCGGGGTATACCCTGCACCCAATAATAGTGCCAATCCATCACAGGGCACATACATACGCACACATACACACACACTACAGGCAATTTGGAAAAAACAAATAAACCTAACCTACATGTCTTTGGGCTGTGGAAGGAAACTGGAGTAACCTGGACAAAAACCATCAAGCACAGGGAGACCTTGCAAACTCCATGCATACAGACTTGAGGAACGAATCGAACCCTTGTTCCTGGAGATGCTAGGATGTGCTGTGCTGCCAAAAAAGTTAACTTAGAAGAAAAAAAAGGGACAACAACAGTACAGCACTTTGTTACTTCTCACCTCTGCTATTACTTCAGGCACATTTGTCTTTCCCTGTGAAACCATAGCTTAAAATGCTCCGGATATGCAGAGTAAGCATAAAGTCTTTCCCTGATTTGAAAAATATATTACATAAAACCCAAGCCCGGAACAAGCCTGTGGTATATTATTGGTCTATGTAATGCCATAATGTACATGTTTCTATTTAGTATAATTTTTGTACATATTCAGGACTTACCATGTGTGTATATGTACAGTATATACTGTATATATATTTTTATATATATTAAGTTATTAGAAAGAGCATTCATTGTCTATACTGCTTATCTTGTACACAGGGTCTTGGGGGGCCAGGAGCCTATTCCAGGAGACTTGGGACACAAGGCGAGGTACACCCTAAACAGGGTGCCTATCCATCACTGGGCACACACACACACACACACACACACACACACACACTATGGGCAAGTTGGGAACGCCACTTAACCTAATCTGCATGTCTTTGAACTGTGGGAGGAAACAGGAGTACCCGGAAGAAATCCACCAAGCATGGGAAGAACATGCACACTTCATGCACACAGGTGGGAATTGAACCCTCGACCCTGGAGGTGCAAGGCCACAGTGCTAACCAATATGCCACCAGAATGAGTATTTATTAAAATTAATTAAAGTCCAAATGGCTCATTAAAATTTCTTTTAAATAAGAAACTCATATTCTCTGTTTTTGTTTATGCAACAAAATAATTGGTCTGAGGACTAATTCAAATCTCTGAAAAATCCTTTTTTTTTTTTTTTTTTTTAAATTGAACGACAAATGCCTGCAGCATTTCCGATTGATTTCTGATAATGGACCCAGTTTTCATGTCTTGGATTGTTTTGTTTACTTAGAATTATTGTCCTTAAAAGGTAGTTTGCAACAAATGTACTGCTCACTCCATTGCTTCTGTGTTACATTATTATTGGTGTGGTAATTATAGTTTTATGTAAATCTGTACTAATTGATTTAAAAATGCAGCTATTCTGCCACCTAGTGACAGAATCTAGAAGAATCTAGTAACCACAGGTTTTAAATTACCAGCATCTTCAACATTTCTTTTAAAATTTTAAACCTACTTACAAAACTGAAAATTTAAAAACATTTAGTTTATTTCTTAGAAATGACGTCTCACAGGCCACCTGTAGTACTCTTAAGGGCCCTAGCTGCGCACACTTTGGGAAACATTGATTTATACATACAGTATATTAATCTTAATTGTGTGTATGTTGAATAAGAATCGTTTCTTTAGTCTGGTGTTATTCCAGTAACATGTGTTATACATAGCTGTCATGTGTATTGATCTGTAACTAATAGGAGCAAACGATGTATACATGTTATTTAGTATTATACGAACGTTTTCCAAGCTATTGTAACTGCAAGATGAACCATTACCATAAGGTTAAATAAAACTTTAGGGACACATTCTCTGGGGCATACTGCACAATGTAGAATAATCATTATACAGTAGTTCCTGTTAAACCAAATGGGAACTAATAAATATCGATGTTCAGAATGTTTTATGGATCCAAAACAAGCATTTCCAAAACTTTTACAACAAGCCTTCCTCAAAATTATTCTGAAACCAAAAGCACTTCTCTTATTTTCTACAGCAGGGGACTTAAATAAAAATTTCCGAATTTTATCTTTGCGTTAGGATTCAGATCTTTATATTGGCAGTCATTTTAAGCCTATTAAAAAGAAGAGTGTTTTAAAATTTCCCTAGCATTTGAATAATAGTTATTGTCATTTTTCATTAACTATGTTAAACATGGACAATTTGAACTTTGATATTTGTATATTTCCTTGTATTTGTATGGAACACAAACAACAATATTTAATCAAGCTTTAGTGAATCTTCATTTGCACACTGCTGGGCTGTAAATGAATGTGAAAGGACTCTGGTTGCTCTCTCATACCGGGCTCTCAGTTCGGGGAATTTTACACACTCAACTCCGCCCGCTGCGGATATATGTACTCTAATAGCCCATGTTTTTTATTCCCATTGTGGTGTTTCACATTACTGCTTTTTAATATCGCCACGGTTTTGGAACATACGAGACAAAGTGTAACTGACAACCCGCAAAATGAATAAACATATAATTATTTCTCCATTCCTCTTTGAAAGTTTGGTTTTCATAGTCTACTGTCCTTTACTTTACTGTAAGCTATTGTCTGTCGCACTTTCGTTTCGGTTTCTTCCAACGCTCTGTCTATACACAGTAAACTATTGCGCTGATTGGCTCTGTTGATTGATGTGTATAGCCACGCCAAACCCCTAGATTACTGGTATATTAATTATTCTTATTTAACAGAAAAGCATCAGAACTGTTACGCGGTCTGGGTCTGGACCATAGTCCGCCATTTAGTGATGCCTGTTGTATCTCATGGAACTCTAGGCAGTGTGCACCCTGGAAAGGGGGCCAATCTAATACAGGGGAAAAAACAAACATTTCCAGAACATTTTATAACAAAAACAACCAAAATGTTTTCAGAACATTTCAGGATCCAACAGTAAACTTTCAGAACAAGAACCAGTTGCTCTGAGAATACTTTCAAAAACGTTCAAACACCAACTTTTCCAGAACATTCCAGGGGGCGGGGTTTCAGAAACCAAAACATTAGAGGTGTATACATTGTTTCAATATCTTTTTGAAAAACGTTCTAGAATTCCAAACGTGGCACTTTGCGCTACTGTGCGTGCGTGCGCGCGCACGTGTGTGTGTGTGTGTGTATGTGACGGCAGGTAGCAATAATACGGCTGAAGTTTGTCCTCGCTGGCTTTCCATCGCTCAGATAGCTCGGCTTCAAAGCCACAAACAGGGAAGAATCTCCATCAACACAAGAGGAGCTGTGACTCACACTGAAGTCTCTGTAATGCAATTACACTTGTGATTAATCACTCACACACACACATTGGAATGCGGTTTGTTCTGTGGTCAGCTGCTGAAGCTCAAACAACAACTCTGCTCCCGATATTCAACAGGTTGGACGAACTGCTCTGTCTCTCTCTGTCTCTGTCTCAGGAGCTCGACGCGTTATACACAGAAGTTGCTCCAGGTAAGCCGCTTTATCAGCTTGTGTTTACACGGTGAGAGTTTCGGTGTGTGTGTGTGTGTGTGTGGTTTAGAAAGTCCCGTCGAGTCAATTAATAAAACCATCTTACAGAGCTGCAGTGTGAGCTGGAACATACAGAGGCATTTTCTTTGGTAGGCGGAATTCACCTTTAACAACATACGTAGACAACATTCAGCTTTGTACTCCTGTCACACTCCTGTTTGTGTGTTTTGTCTGATGTTTTCTCAAAATATTTTTGTGTGTGTGTCTTTTAAATGTGTACATTTGGTGATTTTTCATGTCATTCCCATAGAATAGTCACTTTGTGGATCTCTGAATGTTATTAAATATCCCGTTTCCATTTTCACTAAACACACACACAAAGATTACTGTAGTGTTTTTAATTCTGTTTTATCAAAAATGACTTAAAAGTTGTAGTGAAATCAGCACTTGCGTACATACAAATCAGCACCTGCGCACATACTGTACATACATATCCACTTCAGTGGGAATACCTGTACACCTGCTCACTTGTGCAATTATCTTAATTAGCCAATCATGTTGCAGCAACACAATGCATCAAATCACACAGCTGTCAGCTCAAGAGCTTCAGGTTATTTCACATCACATCAGAAGTATTTGACTTTAACTGCGGCATGGTTGTTGTGAGTTGGTTTCAGTATTTAGGAAACTGGTTATCTCCTTGGATTTGCACTCACAGCAGTCTCTAGGGCTTACACACACTATATAGAGCAAATTATTTGTCCAAGCCTGTAAATTTTTTTATTGAGATGTGTCCTCTCAATATCCCCAGTGAAGGACAGTCTTAATGTTTGAGCATGCTGTGCTTCTAACTTTGTGGCAACAGTTTTTTGGACCTTTTTTGTTCCAACATAACTGTGCCACAGTGAACAAAGCAAGGACTATAAAGACAAGGTTTGAGGGGTTCAGTGTGGAAGAACTTGAGAGGTCCTAACATAGAGCCCTGTAACCTCAACCCCATCGAGCACCTTTGTGATGAACTGGAACGGCGATTTCGATTTCGCCAGTTCTTCTCGTCCAACATCAGTGCCTGACCTCATAAATGCTCTACAGAATGAATGGGCATGAGTTCCCACGGAAACACTCAAATCTTGAGGACCGCTTTACAAGAAGAGTGGAAGCTGTTATAGCTGCGAAAGGTGGACCAACTTCATATTAAAGTATATTTATTTGGATACAGTGTTATTGCATGTTAGGCCTTTACTTTTGTCCATATAATGTAAGATGGAGTGAAAAACAAAAAAAGGGGGGGGGGGGGGGTTGGACAAGACTTCTCTGAGCTGATAAGGAGACCAGGAGAAACAACAGGCGACAGGTGTGGAACCCAATATGTTGTTCTGCTGTTACAGTCCATCAATATCAAGGTTTGATATTTTGTGCATGCTGAAATGCTTTTCTGATCAACACAGTTTTAAAGAGTGGTTATTTGAGCAACTGTATCCTTCCTGGCACCTCAAATCTGGCAGATCTACCCATTTTCCTCTGACCTCTCCTGTCAGAAAGCTTTTTCCGCCCGCAGAAATATTATTCACTCAGTGGTATTTTTGTTTTTCACTCCATCCTGTCTGAACTCTAAAGATTGCTGTGTGTAAAATTCACAAGAGATCAGCAGTTTCTTAAATACTCAATCATGCCAAGGTTAAAGTCTCACTTTTCTCACACACTGACACTTGATGTGAACTTTAACTGAAGCTCTTGTTCTTCTGAGTAATAATCTGAATAATTATAAGTATCCTGCTACTGCCACATGATAGATAATTAACTGCATAAATGAGCAGATGTACAGGTGTGATGGTCAATATGTATGTGTGTGTGTGTGTGTGTGTGTGTGTGTGTGTGTGTACTGTACACATATTCTTACTACTTTCCTAGTCACCAGGTTTTGTGTAAATGGTGTCCTCTAAAGAATTTACTTACAGTAGGCCAGTATCACCAAATCTTCTTATACTATTTATAAGTATAAGTATGCTGCACTATTTTAAGATTGTTTTGTGACTTGTCTATGGTTTGTGTCTTTTTTTATAGTGTGTCCCTCTGGAGTGCTTTGCAGTGAGTACACTTCTCCTTCAGAAAGAGCTAGGCTTTTAGCAGACTGTGTCTCTGTGGCCATGAGGGATCATGGCAGAACTACAGGTGGATCAATCTAACCTGCCTCGGGTTCAGGAGGGTAAGATTAATGCCATGCCTGTTTTATGACTCTCTCTCTCTCTCTCTCTCTGTCACTGATAAGGCTTCATGCGCAGGCAAGGTCCTCTTCTATCTAACAGAATGATTTCCTTTCTAGATGTCTCACTCTGCAGTCATAACATTAAAGCAGTGCCACATGAAACAGGACTGATAAGAGTAAAGAATCTGATAGACATTCCAGGTGCATTCATGCTGACTCTGTAAATTAGACCATGATTCTTCAGAGAGCAATTTGCTTTTAAGTGTTTAAACTTGGAATTGCATGTTTTCCCCTGCTGTTCACATAGTGCATGGTGTAAATTCTGTTAAAGCTAAAGCGAAATGACTCTATGAAAAAAAGGAATGATTTTTTTTCCCCTTCTGAAGATGATTGCATGTTTACACTAGAACGAGCACCGAGTATGAAATGAAGCCCCATCACTGTGTGTTACGTTACTACAAATTTATTCACATTAATTCTCACACTTTTTATACTTACTCTTTTATACTTATTCGTGACTATTTTTCAAAATAGAAATTTACAAGATGTACTTCATTCGCATTTTCTAATCTGGGCCTCTCTCTCTCTCACTCCATGTTTTCCATTGTACAGTTATCACCCTGTATGTTTCACTTTTGGCTTATCACTTGTTGTGTTAGTCTTGGTCTGGCAGCTGTCCTGATATAGAATGACATTGACTGGGGAATTTTAGGCCTCAGAGGAAAATCAGCCCTCTTCCTTCTGACCTCTGACCTCTCTCCTGTCAGTCATCCTTATCCTCTATTCACTGAGACGCCTATAGCCAGACAGATTATATTTATATCTTCCTGTTGGGGCTAGTCAAGCTAAAGTTGATGGAGGAGGTGGAGGAGTCTGTGGGGAAACGGATTTAGTTTCAAATAGAAGCTTCTTCACTTTTACCCCTCTGTGTGTTTTCACTTTTTAAAAAGCCAACCAACTAATGTCACCATTCACGTGTCAAGATAAAAACTTCCTCGCTTGAACCCGTTTCTCTCACACCTTATGAAACTGAGAATTAAAGAAATTCCATGGTTGGTTTGTTGATCCAGTGACTTTACCTGGAATTTAGCTTTATGTGAAACTTACCAAAGCCAGAAAGGTCAGTGAAAGCTCACCATGCAAATTTAAAGCTTAAACAAATTCTGCATTAGCGTCATCCGAGCAGAATTACTTTCACTAGGCCTCATTCACATTAATGTTTTGAGATAAGCTCTTATGCCTAGACAGAAATGTATTAACTGCTGGACAAGCAAGTTTCAACAGCATTATTTTCACAAGCAACAAAATGGGTATGGCCATATCCTCAGTATGGATATGTCTAAAGGCTATAAAAAACTGTATTAGTATTAAAGTATAAATGATTAGTTGTCAACCCACCATCCAAGAAGTACCACAAAGAGCACTGTTTAATTCAACTCTATTCACGTTGATTCAGTTCAGTAGTTCATTGTTTTGTATAGCATGTTTAATAATGGGCATTGTCATATTTACAAAGTTATATAGACTATATATTATTTTAATGCAATGCTGTTATAGTAAAATACATTTTCTGGCCCATAAAAAGTTGTTTCAAATGGGTCAAATTTTCAGCTTGTTGCAAGAAAGGAAAACAGTTAAGGACATTTGAAATGACTGGATTTGGGTTAAAAGCTGTCTAACATATTATTAAAACCTGGCCGAATAGTGCTGAACCTTCAAGTAACTTTGTGTAAATGAGAACAATTCTCAGATGAGAACTCACAGGCTTGGGACTAAACGGCTGTGTGGCCATAGGAAAACCATTTGTTAGGAAGACCTATTGGGGGCGAAAAGGATTCGGTTTGCTAGGGAGAATGGAACCTGGACTTTGGAGCACTGAAAAATGGTCATGTGGTCTGACGAGTATAGATTGACCCTATTTCAGAGCAAGGGGCGTGTCAGGGTAATGAGTGACCAAGTATTCCCATTAGTAGATTTCTTCTTTCCTGATGACACTAGCATATTCCTGAATGCCTAATTGTGGAAGAGAGTAGTTCTGGAAGCATGAGGAATCATTTTCACTCAGTAAAAAAAACTGCTGGTCTTTGATTTTGTAGGTGGTAGAGGATGAAAAATGTGGATGAACAATAAAGCACCATGTAGTGCCTGGTGGAATTAACACTTAATCATGTCTGAATAGGGCTGTTACTATATGTTTTACTGTATGTTTTAATAGCTTGTAGTCTTATAGTTTGGCAGTCTTCTCACCCAACAGCACAAACTGGTTCTTTGCTTTTAAAAACATCCAGAGAATTTGCATCACCTTTCTTATCTTTAATGAAGTAATGGTTGTTAAATGTATGTATATATGTATGTATTTATTTATTTATTTATTTATTTATTTATTTTTGCTTTGATTTTGTGAATTCCCTTACTTGTGCTTTGATTTATTTGTCAGATGCTTTCATGCAAAGTGACTTACACGTGAGTCTTTCTCATTGCTCGTTTTCTTATTGCTTGTTTGTGTATTTATTTCTACCTCCTCATTGCTGGAATGTACAAAAGGCCGGACTCATCTCCATGTAACATGAGTCTCTCTTATGGGCTGGGCTCCTATTAAAACTGGTTAGCCCACTAGCAAGCCACACCCTCTGTTTCTACTAATCTACACCGTGCACTGCATGTACCTGCAGTAACTCTTTTTAAAAAGTGAGAGGATCTTGCAGCCTAAACGGATCTGAGTTAATCCCAGAGCAAAGAGCAAGAGAAGGCATTGAGGTCTGTTCTCCGGCAGGTTGCTGATCAGGTTAAAGAGGCTTATGTTCCGATAACGAGGCAAATCAGTAAGCAGGATTCTGTTTATTTGGGTTGTTTAGGTCCATGTGCTGACATGTACATCAGAATTGTACCAAGCTAATAATATGCATTAACAGACTATATAAAATAAATGAGTATTTAAGAACCGTGGAAAATGGCAACTTTACAGCTCCATAATGCTCTCCTGATATTATCAGTGGTGATGAATCAGTGTGCTGAAGCAAAACAAAAAACAAAAAAACATTGACTACGGCGCTGTTTTGGTGCAGGGAAAGACATGACCACACATGACTGTGTGTTGAGTTAAAGTTTTATACTCCACTGTATTTTGCTCAGTTGATTCACCATTTCCACATCCCTGATTTTTATTACTGATAATGATTTATTTTTATTTATTTATTTGGCCAGAATCTGTTTAAACAAATTTAATATACATAATAAAGATAGTTCATATCTGCAGCCAGTCTTTCCTTTGGTCATGTGTACTAATCCAGATTGGACGATTTAGAAAACAAGGAGCACACAATTTCATATCATATTCAATTCCCTGCGCATCTGATCAGTTGATGCTCAGCTGCACAGATTTTGCAATGTGCTATTGATATTTCCATGGCCTTTGTGTGCATGTCACCACCTCTGTAATCTTCTCTAGCTTTACTTGCCCATGCAGTCCTTCCATTCATGTGTATCTAAATTACAAATACAAGCCAGGAATATTGATTGTGCAGAATAACAGAACTAAGTTCACTAATATTCTCTTCTAGGAGTTTCACTAGTGCTTGGATACCATCAGGGTAGAAAGTTTTCTCAGTACACTGGTGCCATGATTGGACTGTCTGAAACGTTTTGCTTGGAGTGACATCAGGACTATACGGGGGATGTATAACTCCCAGCTTAGTCCCTGTAATGTGCAAGTGGTGTTCGTGAATGATTGTGTGTACTGTTTCTACAGACCGATGCATCTCTTCCACAAGTTGAACAAGTTATCCTTTAGGATCAGGTGTTCCACTTGCTGAAAGTTTAAGAGAATAACTATGGTAGGCTCCAAACCACCCTGGTCCAGAACTATGCACTATTCAATTGTTTTATTGCTGTTAACCGTCTCATTTATTGTACTATGCTTGAAGTCATCTGTAACTTTGATACATTGTTGGTCTGTATGTTGATCGGTTGTTAAGCCTCCATTCACAAATTTTAGCACAAGTTCTGGTTTGAGTTTAAAGCCTTTTGTTTAACCCAAACAGATCTGACTAAATTAAGTAAAATCACTGACCCTCATGCCGACTAATCAGAACGAGGTTTTGTCTAACAGCTGGTGATCTTATCACGTTTTAGAGAACCCTGGCTGCAAAGTGTGCCTTCTTTTATAAAAACAAAAGACAGAAACAGAGCACGAGCAGTGCTGGAGACTGATAAAGTGGTTTAAGGCACTGTCAGCAAAAAACACGAACAAGTCAAAGCAGGTGCGTTTAGCTGACAGTATTTCAACATGAATCTTTTGAGCAAAGAAACTACTTTTAAAATGTTCACTCATGTCTTTCATTCATATTGTACTGCATAAAATATTTGCTAATACAACATATGATGGCTTCTGTGATTGTCTTTAAAATTCACAAAGGTTACATAAAATATATGGTCTACCACAAAATGTTATCTGTTTGATGTCATATCAAGTTTTTAAAGAGTGGCTTGCATTACGTATATTCCAGAGGTGGTTGTAAACCCTAGCCCTTACCCTAACCCCTCAGGGGACCATCTGATTCACCCATAACTTGGCTCAGGTTTTACACCGGATGCCCTTCCTAACCCAACCCTCCCATTTTATTTGGGCTTGGGACTGAAACTGTTAAATCCGGGCCTTTAGACTCTATGAAAAAAAGAAACCTACCACTGAGCCACCAATGCCCACTATTATACTCCAGACATTTCTGGTCCTGAAGGAGCACATTTTTGAGTTTCCCCAGCTCACAGCACACCTGATTAACCAGTTACTTAACAGCCATTTTAGCCGGAAAAAAACTAAAATGTGCAGGACAGGGGGTCCTCCAGGGCCAAGGTTGGGAACCTGTGGCTTAAATAACAGCATATATAAGTGAACCTGTTGATCCTAAGCTTGTCTCCGCTGTGAGGTATTTTATTAGCCAGTGTGAGTGAAACAGCTATAAACCTGGAATTGTTTGCATCATCTGATGAATTTTATCTTCATCAATCCTGGCTGAGAGATTAGACAGATTAGGCTTAGACAGTATTCATGGAAAATGAGAAAAGTATGAAAACTATTCTTGTGGTAGTTGGCTGTTTTTAAAGAAATAATAGGAGATGCATAAATGTCGTGTTGGAAAATTTTAGATGTTTTGGAACATGTGTAAAGGGTTATTTCACCATAAACTAAAATCCAATCATGTTTGCATACTCATGCAGTCTGTGTTTGCTCAGTACAAGTTTGGATTTAGTTTTCGGGACTTTTTAATATGCATATTCATCCAATCTGGGATTCATTAAAATCAGCTTGCATAAACAAGGTTCACTTTAAATAAATTAGTTTTGTTTTTTTTTGTGCATATTTTTTAAACAATATCAAAATGCAGCGTTACATAAATATTTAAATCCTGGATATAAATTCTAAATTCATGAATTTGTTTCTAATAAGAACTGATGGTGTCAAGGTAAATCTCCCTGAGACGACCTGTGGCAAGAAAGAAACCATGAGAGAAACCAGAATTGAACATTATTTATTTAGGATAGAATTATTAGAATTATTCATTATTTTAAAAAAGTGCTAGCTTTGTTAACGGAATCCTGGCTATGAGCATTCTTAATTCATTGTAGTGCTTAAATGTTTTAATTTTGAATTGAAGTTATTAACTGTTTCCTGACAGAGACGTGAGTGCAAACGTTTCTGAGGTCAAAATACTTCATCAGGTGCTTAATTTCAATCTTTACCAGGAGGAGAAGCATCTGGAAACTTTGTGTGTAAGTTTATATGGGGTATTTCCTTATGTAGCAGGTGGGATAAAGTTCAGACTGCATTTATCTTATGGACAGGTTTGTAGAAATAAAGATATCTGTTGGTGCTAGGGTAATGTGCAGATGGATTAAATTGTCGAGGCTCACCAGTGCACCGGATTAGACATCTGGAGCCCTGGGCCTTTGTGCTGAAGATATGGTTTCTACCAAATGCACAGGGCAAAGGCCATGGTAGAACAGATTTGCCTCCAGCATGGCATTACCAGTATAAAGAGCAATGTTGAGTGAGGTAGTTTGGTGATTTTTCAACTACAATAAAATTTAAAGCACTTTGGTTTATAGATAAAGATTTTTTTCTAATTAATTAAATCATGATTTCTTTGTTGTTGTTTTTTGTTCTTCTCCTTCAATGCATTAGTTTAAATACAAATAATGAATAACATCTGCTTTAGTTCATTTGCATGTTTCATCCATATAAGAATAACAGCGTTCATGCAATTGGCTGTTAGATGTATGATTTTAACCTTGTGTGCATAAATTAAAGATCCTGAGTTTATTCTGTTTACTGGACTATAACCTGATAAACCATAGCTCTTGGTAAATCCAGCGTGCCAGAGTGCAGATCCAAAATGCCAAAAATTACTGCTGTCCAATTACAGACTGCCAGCACTGGAGCACCCAGTTTTATTTAAGACCGAGGCTTTAGCTGCTTTCTCGATTACAGGGTGTGTGCATGTGTGTGTATGTGTGCCATGTGCTAAATCACCAACTTTCTTATAACTGTCTTGTTTTAGAAGGGCAGAGTAAGTTGGTGAGTTTAATTTGCAGCTGGTTTGAAGGACGGCGCAGCAGCTGTTTATGAGTCTGTATCCAAGAATAGAATTTGTGTAAGGATTCTCAACCAACACAACGTGTCTGAGTTACACCAGGTCCGACAGTTCAGTTCACAACTTGCATCACAACAGAGCAAACACGGTATACAATAAGTTTCTCAGTTCTTTATTTCTCAGGGTTTTTATAATGAATGTAAAATTCCTACTTATAAGAATTTCCATGTAATATGTGAAAGGAGTGTACTCCGTAGCCTGTTATCAGGAATATACAGCTTCTTGTCTCAGATGACAAATGTCATCATGTTGTGTTTTGGAGAACTGGAGATTAACAACAGTTTAATGTGACATTTTCAAGTCATTTTGTTAGATAGCAAGGACACAAATCACACTAATAGATTAAAAATGCAAGTTAACTGGATTTTTTTTTCCCAGTCTGTTTTCCTTTTAATAGTTTTCCATAAAAAGCATTCAAGTCAAAGCAGGACTTTGATTGTACAGAATAACACAACACAGTCATAAGAGTAGAAATGTCCTATTTCTATATCCTTCTCTATATAATCCCCTGCTACACAGATACACTTATCCCAGGGTTTCACTAGTGCTTGTATTCCATCAATGTATAAAGTTTTCTCAGTACACTGGAGCCATCATCTGACTACTTGCTTCATTGCTAGCCTCCCAGGAACTCCGTTAATGGCCTGAAAATGTGGCAATAACTCCCAGCCGAGTTCCTGCAGAGTGGAAGTGGTTTTCGTGAGTGATTGTGTGTACAGTTCCCACAGACAGATTCTTCTACAAGTTGGTGACATTATTTCATCCATTAATTTTCAAGGATCAGGTATTCCGCTCAGTGAACAACTACAGTGGGCTCCGGGCTACCTTGGCCAGGATCATCATTCACAGACCTACGGCCTGCTTTAAAATGTTTGCAGCAGATTGCTGCGGATAAAAGTCTCATCACCGTACAGTACTTGGAAGTTTTCTATAAAAACCATAGAGATTATTATAGAGAACATCCCGGTTTGACTCACATTGTTGTTCAATTACCTGTGGATGCAGCAGTGCTTTAATGATTAATTTTTTTCCCTCTCATCTATCCATCCTGCCTAAGTAGATCAGCTTCCAAGGCTTCAATTTTTATCACCAACATCTTCACACTAAACATCTTGTAGCCAAGCCGAGTTTCTGTCGTAACTCAGTGTAACTGATTTCTTTTTAACGTGATGCTGAACATTGCTGGAAAATGATGAGGAGAAAAGAAGCTCATTTGTTTTCAGGAGCCCTGGAAAAGAACATTCAAACCTGATCTTTATTCCATTTTTGTCATATGAAACCCTATTGTAACTGCAATCACGTCTCTGCCGTGACAGAAGAAGGACAGAGATAATGCTACCTGGTCGGTAGCTGTCACTTGAGGAGCGAGTTCCCTAAAGATGGATGGAAATTGTGTCTGTCTAAATTACGGAAAAAGTGAGAAATCCATTTGTAATGTGTTTTTTTTGGTTGCTTTTACATATTCTGTTAAGTCCAAAGGAATCTGGAAATCTATCTAAGGTAAAAGATCTCGGTTTGAGGGTTCTGAATAAAACCCGTACTCTTGTAAGGAAAATTGCTAAGTTGTGGTATGAGTATATATTTGAGGTTGTTGGTCTGTTATTACCAGAAATTCTGGCTGTTCTATTGTGCCTTTGTTTAAGCAACTAATTGATAATTGCTTCACAAGTGTGTTTTGATGAAATCCGGACAGTTATTTATTTTTTTATTTTTTATTTTTTCAAAACAGCCACCTGCACAGTGACAATGAACTCTTTGTCTGCCTTACTGTGTTCTGATTCATTGAACCCAGTGATCCATAATCTGAGAATTTTTTTCCCCGTCATGAAGCATCTTTCTCTGGCGGCTTTTGTTTTTTTTTTGACCTGCAGTTGTGGTTAAGAACACAAATTCCTCATCACCGGGCACAAAAGCTCCTCTGTTGAAACTTTGCAGTCATTATTTTTTTATATTGTAATTTTATGCCGATTTCCCCATCTGTTGTTAAACATTAAAAAAGTGTTGAGTTTTATGAATGGCTGAATTTGTTGACTTTGCATGTGTAATGTTTGTGGGCAGTTAGGGTGAAAACGTTTTTTATAATGAACCTCATACTGATGCCATAATTATTTTTATGTCACATTATACACTGATCCTCTTTTACTTATGCACCATGTTTATAAATTTTTGTGAAAATTTAGGCTAAACTAACGATCTTAACATGTTTTGTGTTTGAAATAATGTTGGGGTTTTATACTGTTAGGCATGGGTGTTAACATCTCCTCCACAACTGAGTGAGTAATATGGTTCTGATCTTTCTGGAAAATAATGTGGCCTGAGGTCCTTTTTTTTTTTTTTTTAAATATGGAAAAAGGGTACCAAAATGCCAAAAGTTAACCACAGCAGGCTGCCCAAACACTGTTTTAATTTATATTTAATAAATAAATAAATTAATTAATTAATTTTTTATTTTTTTTTAACCTTAAATGCAAAATTCAGATTTTAAAGTCAGCATCTTTGTAAACCATAATTTCTAAGTACCTCTTTTTTCATCTTTAGCATTATTACATCTATGCGTATCTCATATAATAAAGGTCAAACTTGCACACAGTAAATAAAACTGATCTTGGATTTCTTACTGGTTTCATTTGAACGTATTCATGAGAATACATACACATACACACACATACCCAGAGGGGCCCAAAAATGTATACAAACTTCAACATGAAAAATATTTGCCTCTATTCTGACAGTCACATGATAGCATTAATGATGGTGCGACTACTGACATCTTTAGAGGAAACGTAATATTACACATTGCTGCCATAATTCAATTCAATTTAAAAAGGGCATAGATAGCAACTGTTGAAGTGTGTATACATTTCTTGGTCCCCTTCTGTGTTTGTTCCTGTGGCTTAAAAGAATTTACGTATTTTAGAAACATTTTTATCCGAAGCCATGTAAACAATGATAGAAATCCAGTTCAAGCACAGAGGTGTGACTGTAGCTGCAAGACTATTATGTGGGGCGATCAAGTCAAACCAGGACTTTTGATTTGTCAAAATAAAAGACCTCTCCATATAATACCCTGCTACTCCTTTGGTAATCAAACGAGGCTGTCTTTTCCATTACAGGAAAGGGTCTTTTAAAGGAGTTCCAGGGAGGCCAGCGTTTCAGATGTGAAGCAGACAGTCCGGTCATGGCTTCGGTGTTCCTACCTTGATGGACTAATAAAATACTGGAATAAGTGCATTTAGAGTAGCAGGAGATTATAGAGGAGTTTTTACTCTTACTCTCATGTGTTCTGTTAATTTGGATAATCAATAGTCCCAGTTTGAGTCGAACGCATCTCATAGTTTAGTACTGACAAGGTAACAGTACTTATCATGCAACCCCATTTCCCTTAAACTCTGTTAGTCTCGAAATACAAACTAGTGACTTTGTAAGGAGAGATTTTTAGGCCAGTTTTTACATCATTGCATGAGGTGCAAGAAAAAGAATGTTCAGATGTAATATAAATCGAGAACAGAAAAGGTCAAAAGCGGACACACTAAAGATGACAAAAGGATCATATTGTGAATCTGCATGCTATTTTTATAATACAGAATATGTATGGTGAGTTTTAAGTTTGCAAACGGACTTCCAGGAATATACTAGCGTATTTTATGATCGTATCACCCAGCTCTAGATAACCCATACAAATCCTGACTTTTAGTACTTTTATTCTTTACTAATATCCTCAGTATGAAAGTGTATCGCATAAATCTCTCGCAATGGTTCGTCATAAGAAATTTACCTGTAGAAAACACTTTTGTTTCTAAATGACATACAGTATATTCTTTGACAGGTACAGTAGAAGTTAAAGATAGGCTGTATAGTCTTCCAATTCAACATTTATGTCAGGTACTGTTAGTGATTTTTCAATACGAGTGTCTTCAAAAGTGTCAAAATCTTGAGATGAAAAGAATCCATGTTAAATTGTGGCCGCTTCTCACGGAGGCGTATGGTTGATGACACTTAAGTGTGAGGAACAGATGGGAGTTGGCGAGATGAACTGCCTGTTTTACCACAACTATTCACTTTGTAACTCCTCACAACTTGAGCTGTTGTTGTTGTTTTTCTCTCTCTCTCTCTCTCTCTCTCTCTCTCTCTCTCTCTCTCTTCGTTGCTCATCTTTTCTGGATGATGCTCCAATGAGTTGTGTGTTTGTGTTTCTACAGTGTCCCAGTATTTCTCGGTGCTGGAAGATGGAGCATTGGCACATAACTTGCAGGAGCAGGAAAGTAAGGCCTGTGACTCAGACACACATCCCGTCCACACATCACACTCAGTTTCCTTCACATTCTCTAGTTGGAGTTTTGACAGGCCAATAACAACTCTGTCAAAATAGTATTGTCACAATGCAAAAGCCAGGGTCCTGACGTCCTGGATTACTGTATACTGTATATACTTATTATACTAGTGTGTAAAGTTTACTCCTTCTCTTGAGTATTATTTATAATTTTTAGCATTATGGAGGAAAAAAAATCGGTGGTTGGTAAGTAAGACATATAATTCTAGAGGAAAATTTCTTCAAGTACTTTTAATAGTACATCAGATATAAAGTTTAATGGAAAGTTGTATAAGATTTTAATCACAGTATAGACAGTGATTTTTGCGGATAGATAAATGAGTTGCTTTTATCTTCACAGGATTTATAAGTTACTGTAGCTATGCTGATCTCACACCAGTTATGTTAAACCTGACTTTACAAACTTGACCAAGTGCTATTTTGTTATGATTTCAGCCCTTTCACTTCCTCATGTGTCATGTCAGGGTTTTCAGTCGTTGAAAATACATAATGATTTTTGCACTGGTTGGTAAATCTCCACCAGTGTTTCCCAAACCTCTGTTCATAGACGCTTCCTGAAACTTTTATTTTTTTGTGTGTGTGTGTATTTTGTATGTGGGTGTAATTGGGTTTAATTTAGTAGAATAATGTACAGTTTGGGCTGGCAAAACACAGTGTATTTTCAGCTCTTAATTGTTGGGTTAGGTGTGTTGCGAGCTATGGAAAAGCAAAACCGTGGGTTTATACTGTCTGAGCTTCACTGTAGTAATGAATATGAGCACATGATAATAAGTAATTATGAAAATAATTGTTTTAAAATAAACATTTTAATTGTTGTAATTATAGCAATTTTAAAAGGAAAAAAAGAATTAAGACTTTTAAGAGGGCAGTGGTGGCTCAAACATATAAGGCTGTAGCATACTGGGTTTCTGATTGGAAGGTCGGGGGTTCGAGTCCCGCCAGTACTGCCAAGTTGCAACTGTTGAGCCCTTGAGCAAGGCCCTTAACCACAAATAAGTATTATTATTATTATTATTATTATTATTACTGTTGTTGTTGTTATTTAAAATTGGGGTGTGGGACTTGAAAAGACCAAACTGATTATTAAAGTTGTGATGTTGTTAAATTGCATAGTTTTCTGAATATGTTTGGAGTTTGGTTATAACATCATTCATCTGTGTGTCGCAGTTGAGCAGCACTACAGTTCCAACGTTCAGAGGAATCAGCTGGTTCAGAAAGACATTCGTGTAGCCAAGAGGCTGCAAGATGAGGAGAAACAAAGAGCTCAGATGCTTCATGAGCAAACCACTCGTCAGCTGTGAGCACACACCCACACACACCCATGTCCACACTAAACTAAAGTCAATTCCTTTCATGCTACTTTACCTATCGTTAGATTGCAGTTATGCAATTGAATCACTCTTTATCATGTTGGGTGTTTTAATTAATTCAATCATTGAGTCAGATATCAGTTTCAAAATCATGTCACAGGTAAATCTTCTAGGTAAATTTGCATCGTCACCATTTTATAAAAGCATTTTGCGAAGTATTTCTTCTTCTTTTGGGTGTAGAATTGGTTGGTGCAATACCGCCAAGAGCAAAAGATTGTGTTTTGTAGACAATAACACAATGTTACACAGCATTTACTGTTTGTTCAGTACTTTTAGGAGATTTTAACACTTTAAAACTTGTATTAAATAAAGCTCCTTAAAATCAATCAGACTTTCGAATCAAATTTGAAATTCACAATGATGATTCAAATAGACTTTCAGAGTTGACAGTTTACGTCTCAGCTCTAATGGAAATTATCAATAATAGAATAAAATGTTTTTTACGCATTTAACATGTTGATATTTGTTGTGTGGGAGTTCTGGACGTACTGTAATGTCCTTTGCAACACACTGAATGAGGCACTTTGTGTTCTGATGTAATTCAACACTTATTGATATGACTACTGACATAACATGACATCTCTCTGGTAATGCATGAAGGTCAGAAAAATGTCAAATTGGAAACAGTAAATAAACTCGGGCCAAGTGGAAATTCTTGAAGGTAGTCAAAAGGCAAACAACGTACTTTTCCACATGTTAGAATCATCTGTTAAATAAAACGATTAGTTCCAACCAAGTTATTTACTTTGAAAAAAGGCATCCCATGAATGGTGATAATGGCGCACAACACCACTGAGGAGTTTAACTAAATGCATCACTCTGGATCACAGGTGGTTTGTAATCGTTAACACCTGGACAGGGGCACTAACTGGTGCATAAAATAAAGGATTCTACACCCTACATAGCACACTTGCTTTTAATTATACTCCATTTGGGATTCAACCCTGGAACTAGCTGAGGCTATTCAAAAGCGGAAAAAGTAAAGACCATTAAAAGATTTACAGGACTGTCCACCACCTCTATGGTTTATTCTCCTCACCTTTTAGCTACAGAGTACTGGTAAGAATTTAAGAATACTTTCACATCTGTTAATTACACTGTCATTTTCCAGCTCGACTCGAGTTCACATTTAATCCTATGTCCATGTCGGAGCAAAATAAATGATGAACAGAACAAAGAAGAAATCATAATGTGATAATAAACGGCTGTATAAAAGCAGCATCACATGAGTTTGTGCTGATGTACTGAATATCAGCATGGCTGTGATCCAGTCATGGACATATGGCTACAGCCTGAATGCTGAAGATATCACAGCTATGCTGATATTCAGTACAATAGCACAAACTCGTGTGATGATAACATGCTCCCTCTTGTGTGATATTGCTTAAATCTAAATCCTTTATAACCTTTAATCTTTAACATGTTTATCTTATTTATGTAAGATCTGCAAATTGCAGATATTGGATAAATTTATTCACATTTACTGTTAATTTATGTGAATTAAGGTGTTTTACGTTCTGTGACTCTCAAGTTCTTTGGCCTTTTTAATAATTCAAGGAATCTATCTGCTACAAATTAGAGTGATTTAAAATTATTATTATTTTTTTTAAATTCTTACTTTACTCTCTTGTGTTGATTGCTCTTGTATTCTTCTGTGGACAGCACAAAAATTAGTAATGCCTCCAAATGCTTCAGCAGTGCATCAGACATCAGGTTCGCTTAACGTAATGCCACAACGGTCCATGACAAGCACCAGATTTAATCCTGCACAATATTACATAATGTCCAAAAGATAATTTTCAGATTTATACAATCTGAAAGGCACTGACTGAATCTGTATAATGTGCGGATCATTAAGCATACTTCACAAACAGATGATAAAAAAAGCCTCTCAAGGGAAAAGCTATCTTACTGAATTGTGTGAAATTCTTTGTTTCTGGTTGCTCAGGGAAAGGCAGGACTCCGAATATGCCCGGAGAATTCAAGAAGAGATCCTGCGTGCTGCGGACGAAGAGAGGAGGAGGGAAGAGAGAGATGAGGTATGGCAAAATCTACACGTTCTTGTCTAACCCCACCATGATGCATTTCTTATTTCTCAGGCCAATTTCATACCCGATTTTATCCCCAGATTTTCCCTTGATTTTTTTTTTTTTTTTTTTTAACCAATCAGTACTTTTTGTACCTGTGTTTCTCTCTGCCAAACAGAAAATCCTCACTACCCACTTCTCCTTTACCAATATTCCCTCAGTGTGTTTTATCTTATTTCTCTTTTTTAAAGTTTCCAAGAAAACCAATCTCACCAAGCCACAAAGTCAATCGATGGACAGTTCTCATGTTTAATTTTATGAAAGAGCAGGACTTCTGCAGGGATGTTTGTATTGTGAGTACCGTATGTAAGCTCTGATCTACTCTGCACACTGCTAAACCCACCAAACAACGCTGATGGTTTTGAAAGCTGTGTGCTCTGCACAAAGCTGAAATGCATAGGACCAAACAAGATCCATAATTTATTAATCTACCACCAGCACGAAAACAGCAGTAACAGAGAATTACAGGTCACCTGAGAAAACAAGCACTGGCTCAAAATGACACATTGACTGCTGACAATAAATCCTTAAATATCATAAAAGTCACTGATGGGGGGAGAGGGTAATATTGGCTTTGGGACAAAATAGGGTTTTTTCTGCCTATGGAATAGACACTTCTACTTTAAGTAATCATACATACCTTATGTTTGTGCGGCGAACTGGAACTTTTTATTGGGCAGAATACCAGAACACAGTTATTATGCTATATAATCCCCTGCTTACACTAATGGACTTATCCTGGTGTTTCACTTATGCTTTTATCCGAACACCGGAGCTACAGTATGCTCAGACTCCTTGCTGCACATCTAAAATGCTAGCCTCCCACGAACTCCTTTAATGGCCCAATTGGGTGTAGACCAGATGAGGAATTTCATTTGCCCTGGGTGTGTGGCGAAGCTGCATGGAATTAGTATAATTACTATAGTTAGTAAACACTAAACACTTGTATGTCGAACCTAAGAGAGGTATAAATCTTTAATTTTTTTGTTGGTTTCTGTCTTTTGTACTAACTAGTTTTATGTAAAACTCATTTCAAAAAGTTTATATTTATATTTAACGTGCACACTTGCTGAAAAATCTGCTGGTTGCTCATCACTAAAGCTTTTAATGAGGCTGCTTATTGAGGATGGTTTGTTGAAGATTATTCGTCCAAATAGGCCAGCATAAGGTGGGACGAGTCGTTGTGATGCGTTAATTATAGATATTTATACCCTGCTGGGTTGTGTTAATTAATGCTCATGTGTCATCTAAATACCATGCTGCTTATGTGCCTGCTGCCGTTGCAGGCTGAGTCATGAGCAGGGGAGAACATTGCTGTTTCAGCAGATAATATACACGCCGCCAGGTTAATTGTTTTTAGAAACAAAACTTTCAGTGCTTTTCTGTGGAGGGAGGCTTGGCATACATGGTTCTGCCATGAGTCAGATCTCTTGATTTTTGACTCTGTGCCTTTCTACCGCAGGCGGATAACTTTGAAATGGATATTAATGTCTGTCTTGGTCTACCGTGTACCATTTTTTTTCTTTCCTTTATTAACAGACACTTTTATAATGATATATATCCACATAGAGGCAGATCCTGAAAGGAAAACTGCTGTTCCAGTGGATTTCAGTATAACCAAAAGTTAGGCGAGCTCTCAGCTTTTTTTTTTCCCTCCTCCAGTTTTCCGTTGCATCGACACCGGCCTTGCTCTAAAACATGTCAGGCTCCCTGGCCTTTACAGAACAATAGAACAGCCATTTCGTCCCACTTCCATGCCACTCAGTTTTTACTGAGAGACCTCCGGTATGTCTTAAAGGAATAAGCCAGTGTTTTTTAAATCTCCTGTCTTCCATCTAGTTTCTCTGAATTGAGAAAAGAATGGACAGCTTTCCAAAATATTGCACTGTGCAAAAGTCTTGAACCAAAATGCATTTTTTTATATTTAATTCAATTAAACAATGTAGATTAAATTAAAGGCTGTCAATTAAAGAAAGGTTGCAAAGCGTCCAAAGATGCAATTTAAAAATTGGTTGTTTATGTAACAACCTCAGCAGCAACCTTATTTCCCCTCTCATCTGTTCCAACAACTCTCACCAGTATACTAATCACTGGCCTGATCATCTGTCATCATCCGCACCTGTTTCTCACTGGTTCATGCCTTAAGTTAGATGGTCGCAATGCTTGAATAATTTATAGGTCACTGTGTGGCTTAACAAACAAAAAATATTACTCTAAATCTGGTCAGATACAGGGACTGGACTGAAAATGAGAGACAAAATAAGTTCTCTCTGAAGCCTGTAGAAACATTCCTCAAAAAGATATTAAATATACAATAAAGTCTGGCTCCTTGGAAGCAAAATGAAGAAATGAGAGGTGGCTCAAGACTTTTACATGCAATACAACTGGTTTTGTAAAGTTACATAAAATGTGTTTAAAATATGTTTTTTTTTTTTTTTTTTTTTTTTATGAATAAACTTTAAATATCTTAGGAATAAAGGTACATTTTTATAAACATACAGTATGTCAAAATCACAACAGGGTGTGTCGTTATAGGAGAGGAATCAGCAAAGGAGTGTGTTTTGATGTGAAGCAAATTATTTTATCGTTAAAGCATGCCTCAACTTTGGCAAGTCTGCCCTTTTTTTTTTAAAACCCAGTACTACGTTATCCATTTATATTTCAATTAAATGTAAAACAATAAAAGTTTTCCAAAGTGTTAAAGGTAGAAAAAAAAGGGATTTACCTTTGACTGTATATTATTTTTTCAAATGTCTGCATTTGCATCATCTTCAATAAACTCATCGTGGTCAAAGTAGCAGTTAATAGCGTACAAATATTAGCCTTAACATTACAACATAAAACATTAAGCCCAGTAATGTGTAGGTTCCGCTTGTGCCACTGGGGGAGCTGTGGCCCCTCTGGGTATGACTCCACAAGACCTCTGGAGTATGCTGTGGTGTCTGTAACCGAGATGTTGGTAGCAGATCCTTTGCATGCTGTTGGTTGCAGGGTGGGGCTCCTTGGATTGGACTTGGTTTGTTCAGTGAATCTGGATGCTCAATCAGATTGGATCTGGGGAGTTTTGAGGCTCACCTCCCAGGTCTATCTGTTATATAAGGAGAGCTGGCTGCTGGGTTGATTTATTTACAGTATTTATTTTTCTCCCACCACCCAGATATTGTAGTTTATCATTGCATTTATACAGGATCAAAGTAATGATTGACTGACTGACTGCTTGATCATCTTTTGCTTAAATTATAACCCCTTATTTTGAGGGAATCCCATGAATATCCCACTTGGGTCGGTAACACCTGCTATGATGTGTACTTTTGTAATACTAACGCCTGAAGATGGAAGAGAACCAGACCTAACATCACTTGACTGATTTGATTTGCTGCATTTCTGCATCCAACAGAAAGAAATATTGAACGTATATACAAGTGCTGTGAATTCAAAGGTTGGCATATTGAGCATCTGCTGTAATTTATACTTTTTAAATATATTTTATACTTTAAAATATATTTTTACCTGTGGATGCAGACTTTTGGGCCACCCTGTTTAAGCTGTTTCTACCAATAACTACACTGACATCTTGTGGGCATGTCGTATAAAAAAATATATATGTTGTATATTTTATTTGATGTATTTTCTACATGGTATTTGTAGCTTGTGTAAAAATCATGAGAGGAAATTAATTAGTTTTAAATTCTTAATAAACCTGGGTTTGATATGCTTCTGATCGTTATACAGACATGTTGTAAATGTACTGTATGAATTACATGTACATACGGTAATGTACTGTATATACGGGTAATGTTCTGCCATATCTACTGAACAACTCAAGTACACACATGGCTTAACTGCTGGACTGATGTGCATGTGTATAAAATGATTACTGAGCATAAAATTCTGTGGATTTTTTTTTTTTTTCTGTAGGTTTTTAGCCTACACTATGTCTCTAAAGATACACACACACACACACACACACACACACACACACACACACACACACACACACACACACACACACATAATAATAACTTCATTACAAAGAGTATTAATTTGCATTTCAGGGAATTAACTTTTTTGTGTTTTGCAAAAATATTGACTGTAAGTGTGAAAAGCCTAATGGAAATTTAAGGGGAAGTCCTAACCATTAACTTAAGTGTCTCACATCACCTCCCCCATACATAGCACGTTAGGTCGTTGTGGTGGTACATGACACGTTAAGTACAGCAGTGTGCCTGTGGCAGCATGAAGGTGGGCTTAAGTGCAGGGTTAGCAAAGGCTTCGACCCTTTCATGATTAAGCGTGGAAATTCCACCACTGACGTCGTTACACGCTCTCATGCGTAGGCTGTTCTTATGTGGTGTGTCTGTGCATGTGGGTGAGCCAAGTATATATCGTGTTTCTTTTTTTTTATTGTGGCAAACCACAAGTCTGCTGTTCAGCTAAGCTGATTTTTCTCAGACCCACAGCAGTTGACTATTTACTGTCATTCATACTGGGGTTAATGTCTTACTACTGCATAAGAACTATACACCTGGATAATAATATAAGGCAAGATATAGTAATAGGGGGAAAAAAAACCCACACACCCATCTTATAGTTCTTATAGTTCATAGATCGTATCAGTTTGGTTGACCATAGTATGCGATGCGGTAGTTCAGTCATTAAATTCCGCCCCTGTTTTTGTCTTTATAGGAAATAGCGAAACGAATACAGGAAGAGGAAGAGCTATACGTCAGGCAGAGAACCAGCTGCCGAAGAATAGATAGCAGAGGTACCGTATAACTGCTGGCTTTGTTTTTCCTCTGTGCTCAAAAGGCTGTACTGCCTTTGATAACCCTCCATTAATCATTTGTTGACACCATTCACAAAGGTCTGTGGGACATGACAGCCTGCCCTGTATTACATAATGGACAATCATGACTTTTGATGTGGTTGTTCTACTGGCTTAATAATCTGATACCGAAATCTGTGTGCATACACTCATGCTGTTCTTCATACTAAATGAACCGAACCCACACAATACCGGAGTTTTCTAAGGTCTCCTACGTGTAACCCCTCCTCCACTCTTTCTTCATCTCACTTCCAATCAAAAGGTCTCCGCCTGACCAAAGTTTGTTAAAGGGTAATTCTAGAGCCCCAATTTTTGTAAAAAAAAAAAAAAAAAAAAAAAATGAAGCAGGATAAATATTTAAACTTCATTTACTGTAACTACATAGTATGATTCATTAAGCAAGTGGTAGACACATGTACGTCATTCATGGGTGGTGAATAACGATCATAATGTAGTGAAACGTGACTCTCTTACACCACTTCACTTGTTCACTTTCAGAATCGGGATTATTCTTTCGGTTCATGCATATAAGTTGTGTAACATATGCGTAAGACCTTGGCTCGTAAGACATGATGTCATTGCAAGTTAATGTATAGTATATGAAAATTAAAATGAAATACTGCTTAAATGTGTATGTAAACATGTAAAGTTTTAAAGAACCACACGTAGCACACTTTTACTTGAGCAGACAGTGTTAATGGAAAGAGAATTTCTGTGGGCTTCTGTGGGCTCAAATTCCCTTTGATGTAACTATTTACTGTAGGGGCATAATATTTATAACATGGTTTTAAAGATAGAAAAGGTTATTCCAAGTGGTACAGATGTTTAGCTTCTGCAAACTAATCTGCTAACATCTTAACATTTCTCTTCTGCTTTCTTATTTATCACAGACCAAATTTCCTGACCTTCATAAGACAAATTTTGCTTGTATTTTCAAACCCAAATTAAGGCTCCGTTTGTCTATGGAGGAATTTACGAAATGTGTTTGTGAATTTCCTAGCATTTGTAAAATGACCGTTTTTTTATGCACTTAACAGGATTCTGGCTTGCACCCCTGACCTTATAGTTTAACCACTAACCACCTTCTTCACCCTTACTCTCCTTACTTGTGTTTGCATGTTTTGCTCAACAAAAGAGAAGAGCAGCACCATCAGGTCGACAAACGTACATCAGCCTAGTCGGCCCCTCTTCACTGAAGAGGAAGAGTTGGTCTGGCACAGCCGGGCGCACTCTCCCTCTCCTTCTCCGCCAGACTCTGAGGCTGAACACTATGAACACAGGAGGTCTTTTAGTAGGGAGGATTCGGACATTGTTGAGCAGCGACGTCAGCCTGTGCGGGACCGGCCTCTCAGGAGACGTTCAGGACAAAGCCGTAATAGCTGTACCAGCCAGAGCAGCGCACCTGGGAATCTTCAGGGAGGATGGGGTGATGTTGTCCGGCTCATAAAGAACGACCTGAGTGAGCAGGGCTATCTCAGTTACAGTTCTGAAGATGAAATCTTTGAGCCGGTCTATGAACTGGAAAGAATCTTTAGTCGGCGCCAGCAACGCGGCGAGCAGGGGACGAGGCTGTCTCACCACAGCAGTATGAGAGAGGCAAATGGCCGAATATGGCAAGGGGACAGAGTGAGCAAAATGGACAGATATAGACACTCTGAGTACAAGGACAGCAGATGTGTGAGATCAGAGAGCAGGCTAGTGCGACATTACAGCGATTATAAATCAGGGGACGGACAGAGACGTGTTCGCTTTCTGGATGACCAAAATCGAGATAGATTTTATATTGATAGTCGTACATCATTTGATCAACGTCCTAGTGAAAATAGGGATTTAAGAAGTTATAATGTGAGACCCTATCACAGCGATGTTCATATAGACAGAAGAACATCACTTGGTAAATTAAACGGTGAGCACAGACATGAGGCTTATGGAGTGAGGAACTGTTTATCACAGGACATAAGAGAGGAAGATCATGGCAGGTTCAGAGAAAGAGGAAGTTGGGAGGGAGGCAGCCGCAGGGGTCGAGCAGAGCAACGGCCAAGAGCACACTCTGCTAGGGAGGAGGCAGGGAGCAGACGGTACCATGGGGAACTTGGCAGGAGCCGCATAGGGAGCGATCGATGGCCGGGTAATCAGGAGGACAGGTCAAGTTCTGAAGGTGAAGATGTGGAAAGGGAAAGGGAGAGAAGAAGACTCGAGACTCGTGTGCCAAGGCAACCTCAACGCAGCCTCAGTGCGTCTTTCCCAGGGCGCTCTGCTGGAGCAGGTAACCAAGTTCTGCACGCCTGAGGTCTGCGATGCTCTCTTTACCCATTTATTTCTCTTAACAATCATCTCCAAGATCTACCCAGTCCCTTTGGCCCCTACATGATTTGGGGATTCTTTGGTTTTGATCTTATACTGAATTGCTTTATAATTAATCGTTGGTATTTTACTTCATCTTCTTTCTTTTCCTCGGACGTCAACAATCGCTATTACTCAATCCACCTTGTAAGGTCATATCTCTGTATTCTCTACTTTAGACTCTTTTTGGTTGTTTGTTTTTGTTCAAGTCTTGGTAGAAGGCTACATTCTACTCTGTTTACATGTAAGAGGGGACTTTGTGTGATCTTTGATTTAAGGTCATGATTGGACATGTGGGAGAATGCCTCCTACCACTTTCTTAGTATTGCTATGACATCATGCAGAATCCCCCCCCAAGTGTGAGTGTGAGTGTTGTACTCTAACATGCTGCAGGTGGTGGTGGGCTGTAAAATCTTTTAGGTGTCTATTTCACACATTTCACCCATTCTTTCTGCATATGACTCAACGCTTTCCCACACAGGGCAGAGTGTCAACAGGCCCTCTTTGGATTTGGGTGAACTCAGGCAGGTCCTGCAGGATGAAGAACTCGCCCGCAGGCTACAGGCAGAGGAAGAGGAGTTGCTCAGAGGGGTAATAAATTCTCCTCATTTTGGCCTGCACTAAATATACAGGTTGCCCATCACTTTCCATTCACATAGTCATCTCGCCACTGATTTTTTGTTTTTCTTAGCACATACAGTAGGTAGACCTACTTCATTATACAGTGCTCTAAGTGAATTTATAAACATGTTCACCATAGCTCGATTTTAAACTCTATAGACTTCATAGTAGAAGTAGTGGAGACAGCAAATGTTGGTTTAGAAGTTCCAGAATGCAATGCAGCTAGTTGCTCGACTTGGATCACAAGATGAGATCATAAGCATGACGTGCTGACACAGCTTATATTATTCATTATTACAATATTAATATTATTTCTATTGGCCTCTTATCATTTTGATCATATTTTTTTGTCTGGTTTATTATTTTTTTTCATCCTCAGGATCTTGCAACTGCCACTTTAGAGAGATCTTACCCAGAAGGGGACTTTACAGTAGCGCAGGTTGCTCAAGATGAGGTAGGGAAGATCATGATGCGTGGATTTTACTGAAGGATTTTGGAGTTGTTAATTATTATGCTGCCTCTATTACAGGAGATTGCTCACTTCATTCAGAAGCAAGAGATTACATCTCAGCTGCAGTCTCGAGAGCTGGAGGATTGTGGCTCTGGGCAAGGCAATCGAGAAATGAGTCATGTGTATGACAACGGAGAGGGCTGTGATGGACAGGTAACGCTATCCTCCGACAATGTTTAAAACATTTAGAGCAGCTAGAAATTACAGTGTGAACTTCTGTCCATAAAATTATGTTTTCATAATCATGTGTTTGATGTTTTTTTTTTCTCATATACAAAAGTAGTCCTCATATCCAAAAGGTTATTGTAGGTCATTCTATTCTATTCTATTAATAATAGGTAACTATAGCAACGTTTTTTTATTTACTGGTATTATAGTGAGAATAGGAAGTGAAGTCTTATTTTTTACTCAGGGCAGAAGTTGAGTCATCTTTTTATTTAGACGGTTCCCATTTGTATAGCACACCACCATGTAAAAATTCTTAGCTTGCTATTGATAACATTAGATGGATCAGGTATGATATGCATATACACGATAAGAAAAAAAATCATATTCAGGAAATTGCTACTTCAGGACTATAAACAGGAACCTCTAGAGACATTATGTAATATCTATATATATCTACATTAAAAAGTTTAGTCTGTACATTGGTCAAAACTCACTCTTTCAATATCATCCTTGTTTCATACTGTAGAGGACCTGAAACCAGTTTCCGAAAATTGCTTTCTGTCTGGCTGTCTGTCCAACCATGGTTTTTCACAGCATCAAGCAAACCTGACTGGACAGAATTTAATGGAACTTTGCCAGTCCTTCAGCTTTTGCCTGAAATTAAACCTGCACCACAAAAGAAATCCAAATTTCGAGTAGAAGTGAAGTTATAAACAGTTATGTGAAAGATTAAATTATCTACTTTAAAATAAGCTACTAATAAGCTACTTGATTAATGTAAACAAACACCTACAAAATAGATATTAATTAGAAAAACTAAACTGAATATTTAACTGGGATTAGTTCATGTTTTCATTGCTGAAATAACAGTGCTTAAGTGGTTTAGAGTTGTTTTAAGACAAGATATCAACAGGGAGTGTGTTTGGCTAACGAAAGAAGTTCAACTTATAGTAAACAGGGCCGAAGATACTTAACCTTACAAAATGTTATTTCTTTGTATTAGTAAGTTAGAGTTCTGCTGTACAGAAAGACAGGCAGACAAGTACATGGGCTTTAACCTGAAATAATTTCACTGATTACATTAAAACTGATCAGCTTATTTTAAGATTTAACCTTTTAACTATTTCTAAAAACTCTTTTCCTGTCAATGATGCCACTTACACTAGTATAATATAAATAGACAGTGTGAAACAGCTAACTTTATCATTTTGAGTGCACTTTTACCTTCAGAACTACCTCAATTCTTCATGGCATAGATTCAACAAAGTGCTCTAAACATTACTTAGCGATTTTAGACTGCTGCAGATGTGTCGGCTACACATCCATGATGCAAATCTCCCGCTCACCCACACACCAATGATGCTCTACTGGATTGAGATCTGGTGACTGTGAAACCATTTTGAGTACAATGAACTCACTGTCATGTTCAGGAAAACCATGACCCCCTTCTTTATTCTGTGGGAGTTTGTATAGTAAGGTTTTTTTAGGACTAAGATGGCTTTAAAGATGTAAAATATTGGGATCTGCAAGATAATTTACTACTAGAGGATTTTCAACATCTGGTCTGTTGTGTGTGGTGCCACTGTAGCTGAACAGCATTGTGGGTAATATAGGGAACTGTTTACAAAAGTTAAAACAGACCAAATTGGTAATTAAATAAAAATCTATCTAGATTTTCATTAGAAAATAAATATTGGACATCACAAACATCACAGAAAACATGCTAGAAGTATTAAGATATGCAAGTCCATGCATAATTACCAGTCAAAACAATTCTCTCCGTGAAGTCATTGAATAGTTATTGAACTCTGCTAAACATAGCTCTATGTAATTGGCTACATGTGAGGCAGGGCCTGGTCCAGATGATGTCTGGAATTGATAACATTTCGTACAAAGCAACTATTTAATGTGGATGCCAGTTAATTACTGGCCAGCACGCACACACACACTGTCTGGAAATGATAACATTTTGACTTGTCAACATGTTTTTTGGAGAGGAGGAAACCAACAAACCTCAATTTGAAAGAATCTCACTCAGGAAGAACATCTAAGACAAAAAACAACATGGCATCAAAGCAAACTGATTAATTCTGTCCACAAAAAAAATAAATGTCATAATGCCTCGAGATTCTCATGTAAGTGTGTTCAAAGAGTGTGTGTGTGTGCATGCTTGTACTGTACATGTACGTGTTGTGTTTCGGCTTTGCCTATGACATAATCCACATCTCTTAGGAAATCACGTGTATACTGAGGAAAAATATTCGAGTGTTTAATGGTTTAAATAGAGCACATAATATAAGACGGAAATGTGTCTCAGGAAATTGGTCTCTACTTTCTGTTCATACTTATTGTAAAATTATTTTTGGCAGACAAAAGCATCTCCGATATCAAAAAAGACCCAAGGCCAGTATCAACATAAAGTAGTTTTTCAATGTGATATGACAGATTTCTGGAACAAGCTAAAGACAAAATAACTCCCTATTGTACATACTGTAGTTCTCTCTCCTTTAGAAACTATATATATTCACTAGGGCTGCACGATATTAGGAAAATATGCGATATGCGATTTTGTTCTTGAATATTGCGATAACCTACTTGGGAGGCGGGTATAAAGATAGTAAGGGCCCATCTGATTGGTCAAATTTGGACACACAAATGCTTGGCACATAAATTTAATTAAATTTATCCCAACTCTTTGCGATACAGATATTGCGTATACCATTATCGCGATAAGCATAATTTTTCTATATATCGTGCAGCCCTAATATTCACTATCAAAAGAAACGCTGCACATATAAATTTCTTACAAAATTTATTTCTGTCAAAATAAAGAAGAAAAAACTTTTTTTATACAAAAAATCAGCAGCAGAAATTCAGAGTCAATGACCTTGAACCGCTATACAGCCTCGTTCCAGGTCCAGCTGCAGCCAAACGTTGTTAAATAGTCAGATGATTTATTATGTCTGGAATACCAAAAGTAGTAGCAGCAGCATCTTCTGTACAATTTTTCAAATGATGTCATTGAATTAGTCGGTCTCGTCTTGGTGTTGTAACTCTTGGCTGTTCAGACCATAACTCCATGTAAAAAAAAAAAAAAAAAAAAGTGTTCAGCAGTGGAGCCAGTTGTTCGGAATCTGTTCTAGCTAACTGAAGCTGCTCTGATGGACACCTCTCGGCTAAATGTTGGCTAAATGGGGCATGATAACGTGAAGACTAAATGCGCAATCAGAACATGGACATACTTGCATGGCAAATTTCATGCATGTGCACACCGCCCGTCAAGAATGATTTCTATTTAGCATGACAGTAATTTTATTTTACCTGTGCTCTTAATGTGACACTGCAAACAGAATGATCAATTAGATTTCAAGTTTAATACCAATAAACATAATTTTTTATAGCGCAATGCTTCTTTTGTCCATGAATGTATTTTTCCAAAGATGATTATTAGGCAACAGTTGGGCATGTTTTTCAATTAAAGTCATGCTTCAAATACAAATCATTAATCAGTCAGCTTTCAGCAGGCATTTTTACTGGAATACTGTAGATCTACTGGTGTGACACATGAATATTATGTTGTTCAGTAGGTTTTATTTCAACTTTACAGAATTTATGAATAATTTCTGCAATGAATATAAAAGTAAGCTGATGGAAGGCAAAAACCCCCCAAACAACTACAAATCCCTTAGCATGTTTTAGCAATTAACTGAGAAGCGACATTGTTTATTCCAGATGCCGAGGGAGCGTCTGAACTCGGAGGGGCTCGTTTCTCCTCGTTATGAGTGCTTTCCTGAAAATCAGCCGCCAAGTCCTGTGTCTTTGGCAATGTAAGTCATTATTGCCCCTTAACTGGATTATGCATCAGTGATTGTGTACAACTTTCTTTTGTTTATGTAGGCAGCAGCATCCGTTCAGGAACGTTGCTGAGGAACTAGATCCGACATTTCAAAGAAAAGGGAGCATACAAACAGGACAAAGTACTTCTGGTAACACTTCTGTTATTCTCCTTAATAGTCATTTATTATAGGTCATAAAAAGGTTTCAAATACATAAATCGTACTGTTTCCAGACACCTGCCAAGTCCAAACTACACCGCAAGCCGGGTCATGCGAGGAGCCCACATTCGTGGCCCCCACTAAACGACTAAATGACAAGCCAGGACGCGCAAGGTCCAAAGAAAAAAAGGAGAGCACTAAATCGAAAGAAAACTGTAAGCAGCAATGATGATGCCAGCGACATTGTGTTCTTACTTGTGTTGTTGAACAAATCAACACGAGCAGATGTACACTCAACAAACAGTTAACAGCAGGGGTCAATGGATCCAACTGTTACTTTTCTTTTTCCTTTGGAAATTTTGGGGTCAGTTTAATCTCAAAATAATGCCATAAATTGATTTATATGCTTTACTAAACATGGTCGAGTGCATGAAGCTATTTGTGTTGTATTTTCAGGGGAAACATTATAATAATTCATTCTGCGTACTTTTGTGTCTGGCATGTTTTCATTTTTAGTACATTGTACAGCTGTACATTGTACAGAGACCGAGATGGCCCTAGGGATGAGGGTTGTCAACAAAATCACATTCTAACATGACTGTTTTTCAGTTTAAACGTTTTTCTGAATTCACATTACACATATTATCAGTATAACTTAAATAGACCAACAATTAAATTAAGCAAAAGAAAAAATATTTTTCATCCACTCATGGCTTTGTAGCGATGTTATCGGTTTCCCCCCGTGCTTCCTGTCTGACTTTATCTAAAATGTAAATGCAGCATTTTTTTTTCAGAATTTGTAAAGTATGCAGCTTATTTAACTTTTTTTTCCTTCTTACGTTTACAGAACTGCTATTTGTATTATATACACTACCATTGGACAGGGTTTGCTTCTGTCACAATGAAAGTCTAAAACCCTGTTCAAAAATAGTTCTCAGATTAGAAATGATGAAGTAGATAAAACTATGATTGATTATGTCTATGCTGCTTTGGTGAATCATGGACCTCTACACTAAGTTATTGCATCTGACGTATTAAAAAAAAATTTAAAGAATGTATGCTCTTTCTTTCTTTTCCAAAATATTACTTCACAGTTAAATAGTGAAGGCTGTTTTATTTTAAATACCAGTGGCTGGAATTTCCCATTTACTGCTCAAGAATCTAATTTACATCACAATTAAGTTAATGTACTCATTTCTAAAGAAAATGTGTCCATTAATCTGGAAAACACCTTTTCAGATAATGTTTTATAAATGAATGTATGTTCCACAAAAGCAGTTAAATATTTAAGAAAACCCCTTTTTTAAATTACATTTTTATTTGACATAGAAATAATATTGCACAGATATTTCAGTGAATACACTAAAAAGTATAAAACACTTTTTAGGCCAAAATAAATGTATAAAATATTTTCAGTAGCCTAAAACAATATAAAAAAGTAAAAAATTATATCACTATATTTTATGTGGTATTTTGACTGTTCCTCTAACAAGTAAATATTTTTAAGAATGAGGCATTATGCTGGAACTGTGTATATGGCAAAAGAAAAACTCCAATTTCTGGTTCACATGCATGCAAAGCAGTCACTTGGGAGATTCCTAAGCAGTTGTACTTGCTGATAGAGGGACTTCATATCGTTCCTAGTCAGTATAGTTAAAACCCTAAATGTTATGAAATAAGCAGTTATGTAATTTAAAAAAAAAAATGTAAGTGTGGGTGGATTTTCCCAAAAGAAACTACCTTGAAGAGAACCGAGATTATTCCAGGGTGCCAGTGAAAAGGGAAGTCTTTAAAGGGAAGAATTTATGGTATACTTCCTCAGGTGACTCAGGTATAGGTCATGCGGAAGACATGAAGTGTCTTGTGTTAAAGAATGATAAGAATCAAGTGGTTAATACAGATGGAATGCTTGATATTAAGTAGGCATTTTATGTTTTCTAGTGAATCCCTTGACTCACTAAATATAAAAAAAAAAAAAAAAAAAAAAACGATTACAGGCTTAGATTATGTTTCACATTAGGGATGTAGCCGCTTTGCCAATGAAAGCTTTAAAAATAAAAAAGCAGAGGTAGTCCATTTGGTTAAATTTCTCCAAAATCCTCTCTTTTTCTCCAATGTTTCTCGCTGATCTACACCACACAAGTGCTCTCAGGGGAAACCCTGTACACACTTTTCCCTGTTCCAGCAAGTTTTAAAATTCCCTTTGCATATTACACAATGTTACAACATATGTACAGATGTCAGCTCCACACCATTACACAAGGTTGAGTCCCGGTGCTCAAAACTTTCGTAAGAAAGTGTTTGCAAAATCATGTTTCCTAGAAGATAAGACGGTACCAGGAAGTGATGTGTCCCCCTTTTTTTTTTTTGCTTTTCTTTTCAATCATCTTCCCACTGAACCGTGTCCAAGTTTGTAAATCGAGACATTTAAAATAGTGCCATTTAAAGCAGGAAACAGGGGGAAAGCCCACCAGGGTATTTCAGGAAGGCTGTGACACTTAGAAGTGTGACGCAGTAGGCTGTAGGAGACGCCCACGTCTATATGAACCGTCGATTTCTCATCTTGACTCCTACATGATCAGTCAGCGAGCAGGATGAAGCAGTAGCTGCTTTTTTTTTCTGCACAAGGTATCTCGTGTCAATGTTTGGTATGCTGTCCTACCAATAAGATTTTAAGCAGCTCTTACTTCGAAAACGGCCTTTCGTCTGTAAACAGTATACCAAGGAATCCACCTGTTTCATGTGTCCGACGTTTAATCTCTGGAATGGACCAGTTCAACATGAGTAAAGCCTTCAAAAAGTAATCCATAGATCTCACGCGATGAGTTTCGTTTCCGAGTCTTGCGTGTTGATGGACTCCAAGCTGCCTCCTTGCTCCTGCTCTGGCTGATGGAAGCTGCAGGGTTCTTCATGAGCCACCACCATTATAGTAAAGTCTTCTGGAAAAAAAAAAAAAAAAAAACAGACCAGAGGGGCAAACGTTAACACTAGCCAGTGTATCTTGTAGAATCAGAACATGAGATAGAATCTTGAGGGTGTAAAAATAAAGTGCATAGTGTTTCTGCAAATGCAAGCTGAATACTACCTTGTTTAGGAGTATTTGGCTTTCGGTCCTTGCTCTTGTTCTTGGTCTTGTTTTTTGTTCTTTGAACAGCAAGCCACAGCGATAAAATGAAAATGATCAGGATCCCAGCAATGCCACCACACAATGCAACCAGTTTGTATATATTATCTAGGAAAGAAAAAAGGAAAAAACATTAACATTCCTATTATCAGGATTCATACTTATAATACAGTAAGAATTATATATATGTTATATAATACGAGGGCCGTTCGAGTCAGCCTGGTACTTGTGATCATAAAGGCATAAAAATGATTGACATTTGCATAAGACTTCAAGCGCAATAGGACGATGAGACTCTTCGCCGCAGTAAAACATTTGAATCATGCAAACGTTTTAATGAAGGCCGTGAAAGACGATCCCGGCCGAGGTGGCTCAGGGTCCACTGCTGTGAACGTTCAGCAAGTGGAACGCCCAATTCTTCAGTTATCTGTCAATTTCCGTCACTGATTTGCGAAACACATCATTCACCAACACCACTTTCACATTATAGGAACTCGGCTGGGAGTTGTAACCACATCCTCTATCCAGTCTTGACCTCGCTCCAAGTGAATTCCACACACTTGGGGCGTTGCCAGATTTAAAAAAAAAAATAAGCATGCAGTCCAATAATGGCTCTGGCTTACTGAGAAAACTTTCTATCTTTATTTCTATAGAGAAATAAATAAATTTTACTTTCATAACTGTGTCCCATTTTTGAATCAAAAGTCCCATTTTGACTTGAACGACCCTCGTATATAACTATATAATGTGTATACACTATATGGCCAAAGGTATTTGGACACCTGAGACCTACTTATTGAATATGGCTTTCCAGATTTATTCCCCTTTAATATTCCCGAACCTCCATTCTGCTGGGGAGGCTTTCCACTAAATGTTTGGATTGTGGCTGTGATTTGTCCTCAATCAGGATTAAGAGCATCAGTGAGGACAGGCACTGCTGTTGGGTGAAGACTCCTGCATCACAGCCTGTGTTAGATTTCACCCCACAGGTGTTCAGTGGGATTGGGTTCTGTGCAGAACACTCAAGTTCTCCCATTGCAACCTTAGCAGACCATAGACCTCACACTTTGTGCACAGAGCATTGTTAAGCTAACACATGTTTAAGCCTCTTAGTTCCACTGAAGTGACGGGAACTAATGACTTTATATGCTATACCGTTACATGATACAATTGTTTGTTCCAACAAGTCTGACCACAGTTTGGGGAAGAACCATATATAGCTGTGACGGCCAGGTGTTCACATACTTTTGGCTACATACTGTAGTGTATGTATACAGTACATGAGTCTATCTACAATTTCCTCTTACCATCTGGAACCCTCTTTGTGGTGATTTCTGCAATATAGAAAAGTCAATCATTAAAGCATTCACGTACAAATACAGCCAAACATACAGTAGCTGTATACAGTAGTAGATAACTGATACAGCTATGTTATATTATTTATATTTATTCTATATTCCTATTCTATTTCATATTTCTCTTACCTTTTGGTAAGGTAGTAGTAGTGGAAGTAGTGGTCTCTGGTATACTGCTGCATTTACTATCACTCAGTGCAGTACCTCTGGAATTAATTTGCTCTCCTTCAGGACAACTAGATATAACCGAGAATAAAAAATTGGACCAAATTATGGTTAGTCCATTTCTTTGGGGGGAAAAAAAGCTGACTTGGATATATCATAATTAAGACCTACCTGGTCGTCCATGGTTTACAAGTGCTGTGGATTTTATCATTGAATTTTCCATTTGGGCATTTTCTACAAGTTCCTGTTTGAATGCAAAAAAAATTTATGAACACGATATTTTTATATTTTAAATGAAATGTCATTAACCAAATTTGAAATATGTGGGTTCAAAAGTAGAGAAAAGTCAAATCCCAATAGCATTATACAAGTGGAAATTCCCAGAGAGGGGTGAGTGAGTTTGTCTGTGTGTCTCTGTGGGTGTGTGTCTGTGTGTGTGTGTGTGTGTGTGTGTGTGTGTGTGTGTGTGTGGTCTATAATGCAAATGGGATTCCAAAAGCATTACTCAATGAGATTCTCACGTTCATTTGTTGGCTCTTCACCCTCTTTGCACTCTTTAACACAGTAATTACATCGTTCGTCTCCACAGCGAAATCCAGATTTGCATCCACAGACAGTGTCCGCACTGGCGATGCAGGGTTTCAGCTGGACCTGCGGTCCTGTAAGAAAACCCATCAAAAAGCTATTTTTTTTCCTCCCTGTTCCTACAGCTACAAATGTGTTAATGTGATAGAAAACAGAATGTGATGATAATGTGCTAGACATTTTACCTATACACTGAGTGCATCTATTGCACTGCCACAACAGGGAAGTTTGCCGAAGTGCGTAAGTACCAGGCTCACATGGTACGCAGAGTTCAGAGCGTTTTTTTGCACATCGATTCACCGCGTGAAAGCCTGAAACCACACATACATTCATAATGTGATCATAGTCATGTAGCGCACATCTGATCTCTATTATAGCCTGATACACAGACTAGTGAATCACACAGTGTACACACATTATCAACAAACTTCAAAAGAAATGAATGCTTCAATGCTTTTTTGACAACAGAAATAAAGCATTGGGAACGGTCTTGCATATTAATGTCACACTATTAATGCCAAAATCAGGTTCATTAGCTTATTAGAATACAAATATTTTAGAGAGTTACTGTTCTTTAAAGACTGATTTATGTTCAGCTTGATGTTAGGTCACAATAAGAAAAAACAAAAACAAAAATCACATTTTCCAATAACGCCATTTGGGTAATGGGGGAAGGATTAAACATGCATTAACATGAATTATATCACTGACCTGGACTGCATCTAGTACAACAGATTTCATCAGTTCCATGCAGGTCCCAGTCCTCACATGCTTCTGTTATTCCTCCCACAGCGGCACAGAATATAGTGGTGATGAGTACCACATGAGACAGTCTTAACTGGCTGCGTTCCATGTCTGCTTTAAACAAAAGGAATGCACTTAAAACCTTTAAGGAAGATTACTCACTTTATCTAAATAATAACTGAATGTTTACACTTAGCTCATCTTCACATAAGGAAAAAAAGTAAAACATAAATAAAAAAAGAAATAAAAAAAGGACAGAGAGAGTGAGTGAGAGCAAGAAAGAGAAAGAGTTACAGAAAAAAAGTTGTCTTTGTTTTAGATGAAAATCAAAGATTTGCACACACACACACACACACACACACACACACTATCTATCTATCTATCTATATATATCTATATCTATATATATCTATATCTATCTATCTATATCTATATATATATAAAAGAAATGATGTGCATGAATGAAAAAATGAAAAATACAAAAATGTAACAAATTATAAAAATAAGTCGGTTGTAAATGTTACACTGTAATCCTTTGTTCTTTTGTTTCAAATCTAATTAAACTAATTCTAAACAATGTTAAATGTTAAACGATACACTTACTTGTGAATTTAGGATGAAACTCTTATCAGGTAAGATATCCGAACAGCTCTCTCTCTCTCTCCCTCTCTCACACACACACACACACATACACACACAAACGCGCGTTATGATGTGGCGCAAGCTTTCACCAGCGATAGCCTTTTTAAACTGGGGGGCGGGGCCAATGGGTTGCCAAATGAACAACACAAAAGACTCGATGTGATGAAAGCATTATTAACTTTTTATTACAGCAGTTGATGACTTACAATACAATCACGCCTAATGGAAAACAGTGCCAGGGTTTGATTGCAGGTAGATACTTAAACACTTTTTTTTTTTTTTTTTTTTAAAGCAACTTACATTCAAGGGTCACAAAGATTCAAAATCTGTTAAGAAAAAACTCAACTGGCCTATAATTCTCTGCGGATTTCCTAGAAGGAGGTGTATAGGGAAAAGGTCTTATGGGGGAGGGAATAAAGTGTTGAAGTCAGCAGGTGTCCTAACAAAGAGAGAGACAGAAAGAGAGACAGAGAGAGAAAGAGAGAGAGACAAACAAAAGAGCTAATATGGTAACGTTCAACAACTCGTTATACGCTAACAGTTAAAGTTAACATCCAGTGAAGGACAAATTTAATTTTGGTCAGTTCCACTGGACTGTGGTGGTTGGGGACAGTGAGAGGGACTTTATTCAAAAACACTTCCAAGGTTACTCAGAATGATCTGGAAACCGGGAATGTCCAGTCAAAAACAGCTCTTTAAATGAAAATGCCTTGTTGACAAGAGAGGTCAAATAAAAACTAAATAAAATCTCCCTCAAGCGGACAGTCAACTCAGATGGACACAAACAACAGAAATAGAGATAGGAAAAAACGTCAACTGTTCCAAGAGACAGAAGTGTGTAAAATTGGCACTGTTCGCCTGCAAACTGTTGCTTGTGATGCCTGAATAACCTGACGAAACAAACTAAAGGACAAAACAAGAAGACACTGTAAAATCAAAATGATTTTTAAAGTAGAAGTTGCAAGGTGTCCTAAGGGGCCGTTCACATGTCATTTGTGAAAAGGTGTGGAAAACACTAGACTTGCTGCTTCCTCCTTCTTTCCAAAGTGCTCCAGAGCTTGTGCTCCCATGGCGCTGCTGTTGCTAAGCAACCATAAAGCAGTGTACTGCCTGGTCACAAGGAAGTTGCAGGATATAAATGGATTTTCAGCACAGAAAATCCCTTGTGGTAGAATTTACTACAAGATTTATTTGTGGACAAGAGGTGGGGAAAAACGCCATGCTTGGGTGCTTCCCATCCTTGACACATGAAGAAAACACAGAAAATTTCACCCGCAGATCCAGGAGGACAGAAAGCGTGAAGCTGATTGGTTGGTTCTTGTCACATGACCAGCGGTGTGCTTGCGACATTCTGTAAAACAAGCTGAAAAACTTGTTATATGTAATCAATTTCATTGAATATGTATAACAAGCTTGTATTGCAAAGTAGGAAATTTTGGACTTTAAGAAGCCCTATTTTAGAGGCTTTAATTATAACCCATAGGTGTGGATTATACAGTAGAATGTATATGTCAGTGTTACTTGTTAGATTAGTAACACATGAAATTAGACCAAAAATAAATACAAACATGATTGATTAGAAAGAAAAAAAAATCCATCTTCTGCTAAGGTAGAGAATTGTCCAAATAGATTAGATTTAAGCAGTTTCCTGAGATCATGTGTTCATTTAAATAGATTCTCATTTCACAGCATCCCTTTATAGTTATTTCAACAGAGTTATTATTTTACTAAGCAATGAATCTAAGCTTGTTTTTTTGTTTTGTTTTTTTAAACAGTTCTACAAAACTCACTTACTGGCAACCCTGACATCTGGAATAATTAAAAAAACAAATTAGTCAAAAAAAGACAAGCCGAAAGGAGAAATAATTCTAATCAAATAGCTTTAACATGGGATCATAGTTTCAGTTGACCAAGCAGTTTTTAAAGTTAGCAAGATGTGGATGTTGCGAAGTCATGGTTACTTAATCCCATCCAGTTTCAGTACACACCCTGACACAGCAATGAAGCAAGAACTGAGAAAAAAAATGACCGACTAGACATATTCACTGTTACTAAATTAATACCTAAGCTTACCCTATCCTGAACTTAATCCACATTCAGTGGTCAGTTTATGGGAAACACATACCACATAGAGTACTTCATAGTCAAGACACCCACAGGATCAGTCTAAATTAGGTCAGAACAGAATATGAGTGAGATAAAGGTCAAGACCAAAAAACATCAAATCCTTTCCACGGCCAGGCTTCAGCTATTGTAGCTTCATGCAATTATTCATTCGTTCATTTAAACACTGATTGTGCTATAATTCCCCTAAAAAAAAAAGACATCTGTGTATCAAACTCTGTGCATGTAAAAAGAAAGGACGACACAAATATTATTTTTACAAACCCTTGGCTAAGAAACTATAAAACTCTATTAGTGAGGCAAATCCTCTACTTTGTGCATTGTACAATTAAATTATTTAAATTAAATACCATACTGAGTGTAGCAAAGAGGAACTAGCATCAAATGACCTCAGTTGACTAAGTCAAATGCCTTTAAAAAGGAGCTCAGTTCTCTTTCTAAACATTCACACACCCTTTAGTCCCATCGCAACTTCTTCATAATACAGTCTCCAGCTGTGCAGCCCTGAATTATACATTGTTCAAAATGGCACAAAAGCACGCCTGTACAGAAATCCTGGGAGCGCTGGGTGAAAAGAGAAAAAGAAAGAGGGAAAAGAGACAAAAAAGACTATTTTATTGCAAAACCCTGGGTTAATTAATCAAGTTAATTGCAAGAGTAGAATGTGGGCCACATGGAAGTTAATATGTCTCTCATGTAAATAAATAAGTTAATTGCAATAGTGGTATTTGGATAGATGAAAGTAGTAAATGTGGCATAGCACTAAGCATGTTTTTATTTATTTTTTCCCAAACCACACCAGCTTTGGGAATGTTCCACAACCAAAATGGGTAGCTAGAATAGGTCAGAAAATTATTATAACAACAGGATAGTAGCGGAAAACAGATATACGCTTTGCAGACAATAGCAGATGTAACATTTCCTGTGCCGAAAAACAGGGTCTATGGGACGATTAATCTGATACCATTCATGAGGAAACAGGCGATCTTACTGTTAAGAGAATACTTGGCTGGCCTATAAACCCTAATAAACAGACTAATTTCCTACGGCTTTCCCAAAAGAATGGTGTGTTACTGGAGAAGGGCATAAAGTGATAAAATCAGCAGGTGTCTACAGGGAAAAGAGTGAGAGAGAGAGAATAAAATAGGGCAAAAATTATAAAGGTTATACAGGGTGGGTGCAAAGTGATCAGGCATTTAAAATTGGTATAAAGACCATATTTGTAATACAAATTTATTAAAACAAATTATAATGTACAATACAGCCTCCAAGTCCTCCAGTGCGTGAGGCTTTGTCATGTACAGGGAACAATCACATGGAGTGAGATCTGGACTTCTTGGAGACCATTCAATGGGTCTGTGTCGTCCCAGTCAACATCCTAGAAAATGCTGGGGGGGCACACTGGAGGACTTGGAGGTTCAGGAGGTTCTCAGCAATATCCCCAACGACTTCCTTCAGTAGACTGTGTATTTCATCTCCGGGTGTTTGATTAAACTGATTGACACTACCTGTGCTTACATTGAAATTTAAACATTTGTTTTTTCGTTTTCCTAAGTACACGTACAATTTGTTTCAATAACTTTGTATTAGAAATATAGACTTTATTACCAATTTTTAATGCCTAGTAACTTTTCACCTACCCTGTATAACTAATTCATATAGTAAAATTTTACATCTAAATAAAAAATAAAACAAAAAGATTGAATACGGCAACGTTCAATAACTCATTATAAGTAAACATTTAACATTTACCGTCAGGGTTATCATCCAGTGAAGGAAAAATTTAATCTAGTAACTCTTACTGGTCCTTGGAGGTGGGGACCAGATAACCTTTGAGTTAGTTACTAAGAACAATGTGGAACGAGGAGTGTCCAGTCAGCAGCAGCTCTTTAGATTTAGCAAACGCCTTGATCATGAGAGAGGTCAAAGGAGACCCGCCAGACTTCCTCGAGTTGACTGGAACACTATGGGAACTCAAATTGTCACTATTGACCGCAACATTGCACAGAAATGTACCCTTAGAACTTGGGCTGGGCTACAACACCAGGATTGGAAAAACATCAATTGCTTCATTTCAATGAACCTGTGGCCAATGTCATCAAAGATTTTAGCACCGTATGAAATATTTATTACAGTTTAATGGTTAGAATTGGCACAGATTATTAAAAATTATTAAAAATTATTAAAAACGATACTGGATAGCAATGAAATAAGTTAGAACCTCAATGTTTGCGGAACTTGTCACTTCTTTTTCTCCGAATGGGATTTGAAACAGTGGTTTGCTTAGGCTTTTTTTTTTTTTTTTGCTATAGATATTTTCTTTCTCTGGAAACTGCATTACTCACACATCCACTATCAGTACTACATCCGCTAACTTTACTTGAGGTACTTCCTTTGTTCGTGCACAATGTTAAGTATATATATAGCAAAAGGCATGTCTTTATGACTTCTTGTTGACTTTATTGTCTTGATAAGGGCAGGTTAATAACCTGGTTGTTCAGGGTAGTGTCACGAGTCATTTAAAATACGGAGATATGAGTCTGAGAAAGCAGAGGTTCAAACTAAAATGTAACTGGGAAAGTAGTGCAGAAATCTACATGCGTTTGAAATATTTTTTTAACAAGAAATACTACGTTCAAGAGTAGATGTACAGCCTCCCGGCTGAGTGGTAGTGGTAGCCTTAGTGTGGGAGCCCCCTAGTGACGGGGAGGAATTGGACACGACTAAATTAGGGGAGAAAAATTGGAACCCCCTCCCCCCCAAAAAAGTTATAGGGCTGGGCGATATACCGGTATACACGGTTAACTGGTAGAAATTTGTCAACCGGTAGAGATTTTGGTCTATCGTCTTATCGCGGTTGAGATCACGTGACGTTGCACGTTACGTAACCACGCAATACACATTCACTTCTATGGGAAGCCAAAC
>JAQMYL010000015.1:8360542-8377394 GCA_030014365.1 Clarias pachynema | reverse complement strand
TTTAATTTTTATTTATGCATTTTCAGATACAAATTGCTATATTGTGATATATATCGTTATCGAGGTAGAAAATTGCTACAAAACTCTAACTGGAACAGGTAAAGTATCAGATAGCTCATGCATGACTGAGCATGTCAGGCTTCAGATAATCCGGGGTACACGCTAATGCTAACTCGAGTTTCCCTCCAGGTACCATCATAGTTTATTTATCTGAGTTATGAAATGTTCCAGGTCAATGTTTTGATATGTGCCTCGAGTTGATCATTGAGTTGAACGTTCACGGTGGTTGTTGTTGCACATGATCATGCAATATGACATAAAGGGAAATTTCTCCTTGTTTATGTAGAATTTGTTATTAAGGAACTAACATTATTCTGCATTGTCATGCTCTCATTCTTCTGTTTATTTGAAAACCAAGCAGAGCCCCTAAGTCAGATTGGTAATCACCATGGTGTCCAGTTTGGATGGACAGACAGGTCAGCTGGTAGTGAGTCAAAAAATACATTTTATTTTCAAATCAGTAGGGACTTATCCTGCTGCACATGGATGCTGTTTGGTTAAAATGAAAGCAAAAGAGGAATGCATTCGGGTAAACAAATTTGTACCCAAATTTAGACTGTTTATTCTCTCCAATTTAAAGTGGCTAGTGCTATACACAGTACCGTATACAGTAAGTACAGAAAAGTATAGTTTTCCTAGTGACATAAACATTATATAGTATGTACACTATATTGCCAAAAGTATTTGCTCTCCTGCCTACACATGCATATGAAATTGAGTGACATCCAATTCTTAATCCACAGGCTAATGTTGGTCCAGCTATAGCAGCTTCAACTCCTCTGGGAAAGCTTTCCACAAGGTGTAGGGGTGTGTTTATGAGAATTTTCCACCTATCTCCCAGAAGCGCATTTGTAAGGTCAGGCACTGATGTTGGATGTGAAGGCCTGGCTCGCAGTCTCCGCTCTAATCCATCCCGAAGGTGTTGAGATCAGGACTTTTATAGACCTTGCTTTGTGCAATGTCATGTTGGAACTGGTGTGGGCTTGTATTTTTAGGAGTTGGACTCGGCCCCTTTACTTTGAGTGAATGGAACATTTACAGTATCGCTTCACCATACAACGAAATTTTGGACAATTTTGTGCTCCCAACTTTGTGGAAACAATTTGGATAAGGTCCCTTCCTGTTCCAACATGACTGCATCCCAGTGCACAAAGAAAGGTCTGTTAAAAACATGGATGAGAAAGTTTGGTGTGGAAGAATTTGACTGGCCTGACCTCAACCTGACAAAACAGCTTTGGTATAAATTGGTCAAAAATTCCCATAAACACACTCCTAAAACTGTTGTCGGAAGAGTTGAGTCACCATCATATTAAACCCTATGGATTAAGAATTGGATGTTACTCAAGCTCATATGCATACTGTATGAAGGCAGGTGAGCGAATACTTTTGGCTATATAGTGTATATTTCTTAGCTTAATGCTAGATAACTTGTACGTCACATCTCTCCGATCTTTATGACCTTAAATATAGAAGAGCAAAGGTTGTGCCATCGTGTCATATTTCAAAACATTTCCCTCAAACCTTTCATTCTAGATCGAAATGTAACGCCATATTTGATTCACTACTGTGTCATTGGAAGAGCTCGCACGTGGCTCTCGCAGTTCGACTGCCCACACTACACAAACCCACAGTGACACCCACAGAGACATTCATATAGAGCATGAGATTCAGTGACATCATAAACCCACGCAGTCTGCATCATCAGAAGGCGTGTGCCACTGACGAGTCTTTGACCGAATCACTCTTTTTTTAGTTGTGTTTTCACACATTAAACATTAGTACAACTATGTGTAACAGCTCACATACATTATGCTGTACTTCATTTCAGTGCGGTTCTATATGTTAATCTTTTTACACACAGGTTACCAAATTAATATCTTTCCCGGCTATATGAGAGACGCTGGTACAATGTGTAAGTGTTACCACTGTGACAACTCATTTCCTTCTGCCTCGCGTTTGCGGCAGAAGCAAGGTTCAACCAGCAGATGTACATCTGACACACACACACACACACACACACACACACACCCACAGACACGCACGCACGTATGCACATACTTTCCAGGCAGCATTAAAAAACAGCAAACTAAGCGTGGCATTAACTAGCACTGGAAGGACAGTTAACTGCTGATTCATGTGTTTGCAAAGGTTTACAACTTCTGCAAAGATACCCAAAGTAAATATTAGTGTGTGCTTGTGAAGTATTATATTTTAACATGACCTCAACTGACATTCAGTATTAGTTTCACCATGAGATTATGACTGAAAAGTTTTATTCATCTTATGTATAAACCATTTACTGGATTCTTGCTCTTTCCTAATAAGAAAAGGAATTTCCAAGCTTACTATGTATATTTTTAAGGTCATTATACAAACAAACAGCATTCCATGAGTGGTGTTAATAGAGTATAATGGAACTCTGAAGTTTAACCCTATGTATCCCTCCGCTTCACAGGCGCTCAAATAACGGTTAAGCCCTGAACAAGGGCACGACTTGGTGTGTGGGACAAGGGATTGTACACCCTACATTGTGCCCTAGCTTTCCAATTAATACTATTTGGGATTCAACCCCAGAACCAAAGACGTTTGCTGATATTCTAAGGTGGAATAAAGAGCAACTTAAGCGATTTACAGAACTGTCCAACATGGGTAATTGAGGTCATCTATTGAGGTCATCAATTTGGCCGAGCATTAGTTGGGGCCATAATGTTGTACTGAATATTCACAGTAGAACACTCTCTCTCGTGTCATATTACTTAATTACTGTATACCACAGGACTGTTGAATTTTCAAATCTGATTCGTTACAGTGTGTTAAATACATTATTGTTTCTATAGCAACAATGTACAGTGAGGTCAGGAGTAGCTCAGTGGTTAAGGCATTGGAATTATGGTTCGGAACGTCCCAGATTCAAATCCTACACCCACCAAGTTGTCCCTGTTGGGCCCTTGAGCAAGGCCCTTAGTTCTCAACTGCTCAAATGTATAATGAGATAAAAATGTAAGTCGCTCTGGATTAGGGCATCTGCCTAAATGTAAAATGTGCACGGGGCCTTTTTTTGTCTTATCAACAGTCAGGAATAAATGATGGTTTAAATTATAAATAACAGATTTTTACAGACGTTCCTCATTACTTAAAAGTCCAAAGCACGCAAAAATATTTTGTGATGTTGCGTTATTGTTGTCTTGGTTACAGGTTCACACATCCCTATTGATGTTATTCCTATAACATCACACATCATGTTTTATTACCTACAGAAACTGCAGTGCTAAAAGGAAAAATATATAAGATGACATACAGGCGTGGTTTAAGTGGTTATTAGAGAGAATAAGGAAATGTCTACAACCACAGATTTGTAAAAATAGTACTCTGACATACATACACATACATACACAACCTACATCGATATGCTATATTTTTATAATCTATTTTTTCCCAGAAAAAGGTTCCAGGAATGAGTACTCACTTTTTTCAGACCTTTAATGACTTTAGTGCACTGAAAGCCACACCAAAATCAATCTCAAACCACATCTTAACTCATATATCTTATTTATTCGTTTTTTCAATTATATATAATATATATTTTTCCATTATGTACAATTTGTTATTCCTCTTTACTTGAAGAAATAAAGTAAATAGCTTCCATTACGAACAGTGTTTTATACTAAAGGGCCAAACAGGTAAGTTTTTTTTTAAAAGTGCTTCATAAGTTAAAATAATGCTGTTGCTTTCTTCCCCCACTGAGATCTGGGAAACGGGATAAGCAGGGGCATGTTTAAAAAGTACTTTTAGATTTTACCACTTTATCACAAAATGCAAACACAAAACAAGTCTTTCTTTATCCAAGTTAAAACAATCATACGTTTGTAAAACGAAAAGTTAAACACAGCTTAATGTCGACCAACAGCATTTGATATCGATGTCAACTTCACTCATACTGTATGAACTTCCGCTTGTCTTGACGCTGGCCGAGGCCATCGGCAGGACGTTACTGAGTGTCTGAGCAATGCTTTATTGCACGTACTGTACAGCATCACGTCATAGGAAATTATGCTATTAGTTCACTGTATCATCCAGGGAAACGAATTTCCTGTGTAATAGCATATGAGCATTTTGGCAGAATGAAGTCATTTAACTACAAAGATGTGGTACATGTTTTAAGTCATGTTTTAAGACTTGCATGACTGATTGTCGCTTGGACATCATGAATACATTATGAGCTTTAAATACCAAGGAATCTCAGAGAAATGCATCATTGCTTCCAGAAAACATTTACAACTACATGTGTGCTAAGCTTTGCACTAAGTGCCGAACTCAGTGAAGATGTTTACAAAATGCAGACACGACCAATGTCCCATTTTTGGCAATTACTTATCTGTTAGATTGACTTAGTTTGACATCAACTGCTGGTTTGCTTAAATGCAGATTAGCTACAAAGGTTCGGCTGTAAGTGCGACCTTTGGCTTCCCGTTCATCTCTGATGAAGTGTATATACACTCAGTATACAAGAGAGCTCTGCTCTGCGCCAAAAACAACTCGACAGCAGCCATTTTAACACCTAACATCTAAAATCAGGTCATTGCTTTGCCAGTGCAGAATGCTGTGCTATTTTTTTTATTTCTTTTTTTTATTTTAGTGTCCTCCACTGAGGGACGATGGTGGGTACATTCTCAATGCTGGGATAGTCAGTAGCAAGAATTTCAGGGTGCAAAGGGGAGTACGGAGGATTTGTGCTCTTTAGAAGTGAAAGGCACTGTTCCTGTCACATGATATCAACAAAGAACTCACATGGGTTACCCATGGCGTGCTGAAAGGACTGCCGACTGGCTGTGAGCTCAGGAGGGACGTTTGCTAACTCGCGCACGGGGGGAGCTCCTGGAGGACCACTGCTCACGGTGGCTCTAGGAGCAAGCCGTGCCAGGCAGTACGGAGGGGGGAGGCCTGGGGGGCCGTACGAGGACGCGTGGCTCCTCTCGCTGTGCGCGCAGGATGCGTGGCCGAGCTGAGTGAAGGGGGCGTGGCTGTAGGAGAAAGAGGCATGGCTGTGCTGGGACACACTGTGGCTCCGCTGGGATGCAGCATGGCTGGGTCTGGAGCAGGTGTGGCTGTGATGGCTCAACTGACTGGCCGCTCTCTGGCTCTGAACGCCAGGCCATGGAACTGGTTCAGAGTCTATTCCCACGCAGCACGTCGACCTGTGCTCCTTGTCTCGTGGAGAGGACCTCCTTCCTTGACCTGCGCTGGGGTTAGAGCCGCTACTTCTACTGCCTGGTGAGAAAAGAGAACGAAAACTTGTTGAGGCAGAGAGCAGGAGATACGGACCATCATTTTTTAATGTCAGTTTCAGGATTTATACCTTATGTTCTGTTCAGGTAAATGCCCATTCACTGTTTCACCAAAAGTGAATGTGCTTGGGATCACAACAATAATAATAGTAAGAATAAGAATATTCCTTAAATCATATACGCGTTCGTTTATTAACTGAAATCAACATCACAATGCATTTAAAAATGTATTGTCATAAATGTTTTGATATGATTAGTTGTCATAAACAAATGACATCACTGATACGTTCATTACTAAAGAACAGAACGTAAGGTTAAAAAAGGTCATTAAGATTAATGCAATCATCTGTTTCTTTATTGTTTTGCATCTTGACAGTAGCAGTACCTTTGCCCCAGACCCATTTGCGGTAGACAACACATGACAGTGATGAAGCATTTTTGTTTCTTTACCTCACTCCCTTGCCTAATGCCCGTTGTGGCTTCCTCTTTGCCAAAAAGGTCAACCCAAACTGAAAATAATCTTCTATTGAAAATTAAGGCATTTTTCGGTTCCACTAGTCATGCACACCATGAGTGACACCACAATGAAGAACAGAGTAGAGCAGCACACAGGAAGAACATGATTAGCTGTAAACCCCGGGTCAGATGGACTGATGAGCTGACTGCACCATGGCACCGTGACCGAGTGGTAAAAGGATGAATAGGGAAGTGGAGGCAAACGGAGAGAAAAGCAGACAGGGAGCAGGGTGGATGGGTGGATAGCAGGCTTACCAGATCCCCCCAGTCCTGTTAGCAATCCTCCTTCAGTCTATCATTGCCCAGCAGAAACAAAGGGAACAACAGAGTTACCACACGCACGCCTGCCATGCAGCCAAGTCACAAGCCCACTTTACACCCACACCCACTCACTCACCCTACACATCCAGGGCCAAAACTGTTCCTGCATTGCAAATCCTCAAACTCTAACACACACAACGCACACACAGCCACATATAAATGCAAAAAAAAGGACACTCAGGATTAACACTCATTAAAGGTCAAGTTTTTCCTCCATTTACAAAAAAAAAAAAAAAAACATCTAACAACTATCCATAAAAACCTTTGCCTTGTCAGAGATTATTTGTGAAACAAGTCTGGCGAGAATTTTTTTAATGTTGCATAATGTACTAAAAAAAACAGTAATGCAAAAAAGGTTTTTAGACCAAAGGAGGAAGTTTTGTATGTATTTATATGCACTTGTACCAGAGATGATAATCAAATTGACATTAAAATCAACAAACAGTAACTCAGGGCCAAATGCCAACTAGGAAATTCCACTTATCGCTATTGCAAGATAACTGATAGACTTTACAACCGGTCGTTCTGCATATGGAATATTCAAATTAAACTGGGTTGAAGGTGAAGTGATGACACTAAACGATTAAAAACACAAAATGCACATGACTACCTGACATCCATAACTGTGAGCAATAAACATTTCAAATGCACTATAGACACACGTACGTATAGAGAGTGTTACACAATATTTTCAATCAATCCATAAATTTCCGTTCCACTGATTAATGTTTTCTCATTGCACAACAGGGGAAATGGCAACAGGTTGTATAGGGAGAGCTACAGAGAAGTCTAATGATCGCTTCCTTTATTTCGAATTCACATTTACATTTGAAAGTAAAAGCAAAAGTAAACCCAGAGATTAGCAGGATAATGAAAGGGACTCCCCCTACTCCATCATGCTCATATAATTTTTTTCAAACAATGCCCCCCTAGCCACTTTCCAGGAATGATTAACTTCCTTTTCTTTTTTTCCTCATGCTAGTATCCGCACATACACTTCTAGAGTCCTACCTTCGCTTTGCTGGCTGCCGGCACTGCCGCTGTGGAAGCTGTGACAGGGCTCCGAGTACCCAGGTGGAAAGCCGGGCGGTGGGTTCGGGTAGCCTGGATACGGGTACGGCTGCCCACCTGCAGGCCACGGGTTGGGACCGGCTGGAGGGAGGGGCGCGAGAGTGTCTTGCTCTGAACCACCACCACTGGATCCATCGTTCAGGTTGAGAGAGGCCATGTCTAGACAGTTAGAAAAAAGAAGAAAAAAAATGTTTTAATACTGTTCTAATCGTATATGTTAATGACAGACTGATGTCCTAATGCTAGACAAGAAACATGTGTACTTTGGCACAGATCTCCAAACGTATAGTAGCACTGTTCAGAGAAGGTGATCTTATTGACGGTGTGTCTCAGGTAGCCGTGTTTTAACAAACTGCTGGCGTATTTCCGGGCGTCGCGTCGGTCCTTGAAACCCTCCACCCGTGAATACAGCCAGTCCACAACATCAGCACCTAGCAAATACAAACACCAAGACATATAAAGTTACCCATATGGGCCCATCTTAAAAAGAGGTTTTTACAGCGCAGACTGTATATACTTTTAAATAAAGTTAATCCAGTCAAACTACTCCCCCTAGTGACAGTAAAGTATACAGTGCTTGCTCAGTGATGATCTCACAGAGAAATCTGAGTAACCATGTCTGGGCGATTTAAAAATAAATAAATAAGAGGTCATCTAGATTTCAAGGGAATTATAAATGACTAAAAAGCAATCCTGTCTCGCCACAGCCTCGTTCCTGGATCTACATTACCTTCTAGAGTAATAATGTCCTTCTTCTGCAGTTTTGTTAAAGGGCGTGAAGTGACTCCCTATGCTCAACTCTAATCCAAAAACAATAACTGTAATTTCCGTCCACATGTTGATTCAGCACTTACCAATGACAGCATTTGTTATGGTGATCTTAAGCCACATCCGGTCTCGAATCTCGAGTCCTGAATCTGGCAGCTGCATCACTTTGACTATTGTAGCCATTTCAGTCTTATTAGCTGAGAGAGGCAAGTCATCCAGCTCTAAGAAATTAAAAACGAAAGCAACAGGATTAAAAAGTGATTAATGCGTAAACAGTTATAAGCCACAGGGTATTATTCCAGCATACCGTAGTGGGGATAAGTTCCAGTCAGTGCTGTAGTGTGTGAGATCCAGGCAGCAGGGTCGATCGGTCTGACAGGCTCCGCTGGAAAACAGCCAAGAAAACAGACTTTAAATTGGCGTTTTAACATGATTTGAAAGTTAACTAGATTGATGAGAAGCCATAACAATGCATCTTAACCTGTGCGCTAAAAGATGAAGACATAACGTTCGATTATTGCATCCCGGTGGAACTATTGAGCAGAAAATGACTCCTGCCGGTAATGCTGCTGTTTAATGCTGATATTAAATCATGAAAATGCGATATGCTGTACCTCTGGGGATGGTGAAGTAACTGCGAGGAGAGGGGTCCCAGCACTTAGCCACGGTGAGGCTTATGGGTCTGTGGAGGAAGCGTTCAGTAAGCGCCAGTGTAAGTGTAATCAGAGTGCACAGATGAGGATATACAGCGTTAAGAGCTCACCCAGGCTTGGAGACGATTTCCCTCAGAATCCTTACAGCATCATCGTTACTCATGTTCTCGAAGTTGACATCATTCACCTGCAGAAAAAAGCACTTAGTTACTGCATCAATCTTGAGAACATCCAAAACTGAAATGTTTGCTTTTGAGACCTGAATATTCCCGTCTTCTAACTACACTGTGTATACACTGATCAGCCACAATATTAAAACCATTAATATTAAAACCACATTGATCTAATTATGACACATCGAAAGATTCACTCAGAATTCTTTGTAGAGACCGCCATTCATTCGCATTTTAGAACACTAAAGCAGCAGACAACTCGAAAATGATTCATATGCTATGGTTTAATTTGCAGCGATAGTCTATTGTTGTGGGTTTTTTTTTTTTTCTTTCTAATAGCACTTCGGCGATTATTCATCATCACACAATTTTGAGGTTTCTCAATATGACCTGAAGGGAAGCACAACTACAATGTGACTTCAGTCACAGGGATTTACCAACACATTTCTGAGGAAAATGCTGATATTTATGCAAGTTGTGTCTGGTTTCCATTATCTATACCGTATGTCTCTATAGTGTCTCATTGGACAAGAGCTTATTAGCTACTTTGTTAGAATTAGCTAGATTATCAAACTTAATTAGTGATCCCACTTTTTATATGACTCAGGATATACAGTATAATGGCAAAAATCTTTTTGTAAAGTGCTGACAAAGATGCAGGTCTGAGTGGAGGACAAATGCTCTGGGAATTAGGCATAAAATAAACATTTAAACGAAGACCAGTAGGTTATTTTGCAGGAAGGAAAAGAAGACGCGGTGAAACAAAACACAAAGCCGGATACTGGACAGACATAGACAAACGGTGAAATGAAAATAAAAACAAGACTCCTTGTAAGTCAATAAACCAAGTCATTTTGCTCTGACCATTTGAAGTGCGTCACTATGTGACACAGGACAAAACTGACTTTCGTTCTGAGTACTGACGCTGCTATGATTTAAATTCCCAATATGTAAATTTGTAGATTACCCTGTATATGACTCAGAGTTTCACAGGTACTTTTTTGTCATCAATAAAAAAATCAGTGTCAGACTATTATGGTCAATGAATCTGCTTATCATAAAGAAACCACCACTTATCATCGTGCCTTGAAATAACTCATTCTTTTTGTTGCGGTGCAAAACTTCCTACTCAAGCAGGCGATGGTTAAGCAATTTCGAAACTCGAAACTCATTATCTTGCCTGAGAAGCTGTACTTTGGATAATCAGATGATTATTGAAGTTTCAAGGGTCAAGTTTATACGCTTTTAACACTAGACATTGTCACAAAGCAGCTTTACGGAAATAGGAATTATGGATTTAAATTATGGATATAAATTATGGATATAAATTGTGAGGAAAAATATAAGGAAAACAAGTATACATTAGGACTCAGCTTGTCTCTCTGGGAAGACAGCAGCCAGATGACAATGTCCTCTCTATTATCCAAAACAACACCATATCAGACATTTTAAAACCCTCTTGACATGGACACCTTCGGATTTTCTTCCTATAAAGCATAACATTACATCTCCTGATACTCCAGACTTCTGATTTAGAGCTACACGAAAGTAAAGCATTATTGAGTTCTTAGGACCTGTCTATGAGTCGCTCTGTGTCTGAGGTTTGCTTGTCAGCTTTAATTGTAAGGCTATTGCTGCTAACAAGTAATGGAAGCTTATAGATACTATTTTAGTAGTGTGAAAAACATACTGTCACATACTGTAAATCATGAGATAGCAGAACAAGTCCATGTTACCAAGATGAAGTGGTATCCTCTGCTTTTTTCTTCTGCTTTTCCTACATTTACTTTTTATCAGGGGTTTAATGGGTTCATGAGATTATTATACACAACTAACAATGTCCATATTACTGTTTTTTTTTTTCTTTTCTTTTTCAAGATCTGGCGCAACCCTGGGATTGGGACCGGCTCTGCATGCAGTGGCTGGGTTTTATGGGTCGTGGTGTTAAAGGTTCTGCCCAAAGACCCTTAACCCTATGGATAGCGACCCGGCGGTGATAATTTCCTATTAACAACTTAGCTTCATTGTTTTGGTAGAAAACATGACAATCCAGCCTGATAGATTATGTTTGAGTGAGAGGGGAAATGAAGTGAAGTAATTTATGATCGAACAAATGGAAAATGGAAGCATTTAATTCATAGTAATCACACTGATGCCATACCTGCAACAGCATGTCTCCAGGCTCAATGCGACCATCAGCTGCGACGGCGCCACCTTTCATGATAGAGCCGATGTATATCCCTCCATCTCCTCGGTCATTACTCTGTCCGACTATGCTGATGCCCAGGAAATTATACTTCTCTGTTCAATATAGGGATAAAAAGTTATTAGTATGAACTTCATCCATTAATCCACACTTGTGAGTATCGTAAGTGCTACAGTGAAAATAAAAAGCTCTAATACAGTACAAATACAGGAGACATAAAGAGATCTTACCCATGTTGAGAGTGACGGTGATAATGTTGAGACTCATAGTGGAATCTGTTATGCTGCTGAACGATGAGGACTGTAATAAGAAAAAAAACCTTTAACATTTCTTTTCTGGAATGCTCGTGATAATAATGTCACTAATAATTGATTACACTGACTGTGCTTTGAATCTCATTACGAAACCCACCCTGTCCATTTTGGCCACTTTCTGTCTTCGTCGTCTGCGCTTATGTCTCCGCATGAGTTGAGTAGACGTACTCTGCTCCGTGGAGCTGCTCAATCTGTAAAACAACGCACAATTGCCGAAATGCCGACGTGGTGCTTTGGTGCAATGATACTGCAATGATACTGTCTGTCTGGGGAAAGCCTGACCTGCTGGCATCCTCATCTTCCTCACTGTCAATGAAGGAGCTTGACTCCAGCTCGCTGCTCATCATGGAGGTGCTGTCGTAGCCCATGGCTGAGTCTCGATTAGCACGCTCAGCCTTCGAGTGTCCGTTTAACCGAGGGACTGTGATAGACACACACACACAGCATGTATTCTCAGGACAAACAGTGTAACCACACACAAAACACAGGCTGTGAGAACAGAAGGACTTGGAGATTCACAAAAGGAATACAAAAATCAATAATGAAAATTGTGACTGAGATAATGCCTGGCAAATAAGGACAGATATAATTATGTCTCTAGGGTTTGGACTTAGACTGGAGCTTCTTACAGACCTCTGCGCGTGTTAGTACCAAATCCAACAAAGGAGGTGTGGTCTTTTTTTTTTTTTTTTTTTTTTGTATTAAGAGTGAAATGCTTGCAAATAATCACCAAATTGCACTGAAATTTACAGCATCACTGGCTGCTTGAACATGCAATTACTGATTCCGCCTAATTGCGCTTATTCCATCTCAGTAAAAGCATACATACACAGACAGGCTTGGGGCTGTGATTCAGGGTGACATCGCACACGTTGGAAGGGTCTGCAGGGAAGCTGCATTCGTCCAAAACACTCCAGCACTGAAGCCGTGTCCATTAATTCCTTGAGTTTCCGTACAGCACATCCCAACACAACTCAAGCACACTTTGAGGGCTGTAGCATGGCTGATCTAATCACTTGTACATTTTCCTGCATCATTGTCCTCCGCCTAAAAGCCTTCAATTCGGGGAAAATCATTCACGTCACGCAGTCCAGGGTGCTTGCAAAACAAAGCAACAACAACAAAAAAAAAAAAGCCTACAGGTTTGAGTGAATAAGCCTTTAAAGGTTTACGCTAAACTCTTGATACAAAAGGCTTTCAGGAAATTCCATTCTTGCCATTGGTCTTATTCGTCCGCCATCGGCTACTTTCACCACAGCAGCTGTTAGAGCAGTAAGCTCTACTTCTTTTCTGCAAGAAGGTGCTGAGGAAAAGAAAGACAGATACGGGAAAGGAGATGTAATCAAATGTAATCATAGCCCGCGGTAGGCTCGGTGCAACAAATGGCTGCCTGGAAATAATATGTCGATATCCGTTTGCAGCATGGCTTCCACATCTTTAGCCCTCATCGCCACTTGGGTTGCTGTGAACAGTATTGGTATTATATTTATATCTTGGACTTCGCGCTAAAGTCTCGGCATCATGATTGAGCCTTGAGACTCAAGTTTTTAATCTAATATTTAAAAATCAGCAAGGAAAAAGTAGGTACATAAGTTACACAAATATACACGACCGCGACTACAACAAATATATATACCATGATAAACAAGACAGTGTGTTTAGTGATGTAATAAATTACATCATTGATCCTATTGTACAGTATTATACTGCCTACCCTTTCACATCTGTTTTAAAATAATCAACTGTTATTTTTCATTGTACAACTTAATAGCACATCAGAAATAGATAGATAGATAGATAGATAGATAGATAGATAGATAGATAGATAGATAGATAGATCACACTGTGGTCATTCATTCAATCTGAAAATCAATAATATTTTCTATTAACAACAGTAATATAGCTCTTACCTCTACCGCGGCACTAAATGGCACACCTCTATCTCTCTGAAAACGTAACGGACAATAAGCGGGATCTAGCTCATCACCGTGCTCACACTGCCCACGCAGAGGAAAAAAACTAAGATATGATGCACCGCCCAGAGCAGGGATTCAACCATGTGATATCCATCCTGACCTCGGCCAGGTGTGCCGTCAGACCGGTGATTTACGAACCGAGGTTTGCCTGCGGTGAATAACTACACTATAAGACGAGGAATTAACGTCCTTTCATATTTCCCACCTGTCCTGATTACAACTCGACTTCCACCCCAGAGGGAAAACAGTGAAGTCGTGCTTACTTCTGTTTCAGAAAATCCCCTAAGCCTTCCATATGTCTCAGTCAAAAAGGCAGAAATGTTCAACAGTTGTACGGGTCGAGTCAGAGCGATAAATAAGTATATCCAGTCATTTGCAAAACAAGCTGAGCTCTCGAGATCTTACCACAGGATAATTCAGCCCCAGCGGTTAAGCAGGATGAATATAACAGCGCCTCAGGCATGAAAACTAATATTCACTCATACAGTGTTGCAGCCGCGGGGCCTCACACCTGTCCAACCCCGACACCACCACGATATGCCCATATTACCCCCATGTATTATACTCACACAGACACACACACTCTGGGTTAAGTTATACATATAGAAGTATTACCATAACCAGCAGATGAACTGATTTGATACAAACAGGGTCAAAGTTACAGCAAGGTCAAATGTCTGAAATTGCTTTTCTTTGATAGTTTTCAGAATTTTAATTATATAAAAGTGTCAAATATCCCCACATTGACAGAATTAAAAAAATAATTATAAAAAATATTTAATGCTTAGAAGAACACAAAAAAGAAATGATAACTAAAAAAATGTAAATTACATTACTGAATTAAAACTTCAACACTGTACAATTAAATTTTAATTCATTAGAACATGGTACTATATTTGCTAAAATCACTAAATCTGATACAACACAAATGAATTTAGGATTTAGGTGGTGTAGTAGTTAGCACTCTGGCTCTCTGGTGGGTTCGAGTCCCACCTTCAGGTCTGTGTGTGTGGAGTTTGCTTGTTCTCCCATAATTCGTGGCTTTCCTATGGGGACTCTGGTTTCACACTCTGGTGTGTGCTTGTGCCCTGCACTGGACTGGTATCCTCTCTAGTGTGTACCCTTCCCAATGCCCTGTGTCACCTGAGATAGGCACCATGCCTCTCACAACCTTGTACAAGATAACTGGTATAGAGAATGAGTGAGAGGGACTTTCAATCAATATGTGAAAGAATCTGGGAAAGGCTGATGGCAAATTTGTCAAATGGTGATGATGTACAGGAAGACAATTGTCCAAATTTGGGGCAAAATAACATTACTATCCGATTGACACATCAGTTCATGAATATGAATTATTTTTATTTCCAGATAAGAGACTGAATGCATCTCCTCAGAGACTGACTGCATACAATTACAGTAAGAGTAATACTGGCGATGTGATTCTTTATCCGGATGCAACACAATAATTGGCGCATCCGGAAAGTTCTCCTGGACATTATGATAATGGAGAGAGAGAGAGAGAGAGAGAGAGAGAACGGTGAAGCTGTAGCTCATCACTGTGGGCATGAGATGCATACTCATACTTATCTACTTTTTATTTATATAGAGCAGCCATCACTAAATGGCGAGCCGCGGTCCGGACCGAACGTCCGATTTACTGATAAATGAGAATAATTAATATACCAGTAATGTAGCGCTTTTTCTCCTTGAGGAGGGCGTGGCTACAGTATACACGTCACTCAATGTGATAGTTGTGACTCAGTGATAGTTTACTGTGTATAGAGGGCGCAAAAAAACCAAACCGAAAGCACTTCTGTGGAAAACGCGAGCAAAATCACTAAGCTCCAGCATTATTCAGATAAGTCAGCTATAAACATTTTTTACTTTAATGTCAAATCATCGTTCGAGGCTCTGGGACTTTTTTCTCTCTGAGTGAAGAGAAATAATATTAACACACATTTACAGCTGCATGAAGGCAGCAATCACATGTAAAAAGAAGGGAGCATTAATGAGTGAGTGAGGGCTGTGACATAGTATTATAACCAAGTGGAAAATACATATGATTATTTACAGTGACATTAAAATATTAGCAATTTTTTATATTCATAAGCACACAACAAATGTGGCTAATACAGAATCGAGAAACAGGGAGAGAATCACAATTATACATGTAGCACAATCCCACTTTCTTCTTCTCCCCTTCTTTTAAATCAATAATGATTTTTTGGAAAAAAATAATTTTTGTAATTTCTTTACTTATACTTTCACTTCACAATTATTATTATTATTATTAGTAGTAGTAGTAGTATTGTAGTAGTAGTACTTTTGACTTTTGCTTTCCACGTTTCCAGTAGTTTTCACCACTAGTATCACTTTGTCTGCACAGTTAAATATGAGTATTAGTTGTTTTTTTGTTTTTTTTAAATCTATTTATTTCGCTATTTATCAGGACGCAAATCATGAAAGACTTCTGGGAAAGTTTTGGGAGCATGAGAAATCATTTTCAGACATGAATTGTCCACCACACTCCAGGCTGTAATCCAAGCTAACCCCCCCATTTTTTTAACCAGGCAGTTAATTTACATACTTATCGTACAGACTGTATGTAATCTTTTTGTATAGGGAAAATCAGAAGAATCCTAAACCAGTCCCCATTAGGTCACACAATATCTAAAACTTGAAAGTTACTGAGAGTTGTGATCCTCAACAACTTTATTTAACTTTCTGACCCGTGGCAGACACATTCATGTTACGTGAAGTATTGAGGCACGATGTTACAAATAATCTCTCTCTCTCTCTCTCTCTCTCTCTCTATCGATCTTTTCGTCTGTCTCCCCTGCTCTAGGCGTTTATCAGTGCAGCTGCTAATGAAGTCACACTAATGAGTCTCTTACTAATGAGATTCTAACTGCACGAGCAAAAGAGCACAGATCATTATAGGGTATGATGTTGTGGTAAAAAGAGCAAAGGAGTTTTTAATGAGTGCATTCAAACATGAAAAGCAAGTAGAAGATGAATAAATTAAACGTTCAGAATGTGGCATACAGTTCAGTGTAAAAGTGTGAGCACCCTCTTTAGTGACTGGGTAAATAACTCAATTTTACAGTTTATCTAAAAACACAATCAGATTGTTTTCCTTCTAAGGAAAGCCTGTTACAAAATATATCAATTACTGCAACTGCAGCTATCTTCATTAACAATCTCAATAATTTGCATGCTCTTTAGCATAATGTCTCATTAAGGCCTGTAAGGATCTAAATGTGTCAAAACTAATTAATTTTTGTAGTCATATTAAAGGAATAAAAAGTTCAAACAAGCTTGAAATATCAAACAGCAAAACCAACCTTTTCGAAGACCTTTAGAAAATATTTTAATATTTAGGTATATATTACCATTTGCAATAAAAGAGAATTGTATGAATATTTATAATGAAAATACAGTGGGGCAAAAAAAGTATTTAGTCAGCCACCAATTGTGCAAGTTCTCCCACTTAAAAAGATGAGAGAGGC
>JAQMYL010000015.1:8332304-8346202 GCA_030014365.1 Clarias pachynema | reverse complement strand
TGGCATTTATGCTACAATGAGCTAATAAAGCTCACTACATTTGATACTTTGGTAAATCCAAAGGCAAGTACTTTTGTACTTTTACTCAAGTGGAAAATTATATAAATGACTTCTAATTTCACTGGAATAACATTCTACCTCTAAATTCACTCAAGTACCAGATTTGTGCACTTTCTCCAGCATTGCTACTATCTCTATAATAACGCACTTCAGTTGGGCGAGTGGCAGGAAGCTAGCTACTATTTGCTCAATATTTCACCAATCGGTAACAAGACGGGAAGCAGGATGGATGGCCATGGATGACCCTGCACTGTGACACTAACCTTCTTCCTGGGTTTATGTAGAAAAGAATTTCACTCTTCGGTAATGTACAAAAGTGAGAACACACCTCTAATTTCAGCAAACATTTTTGTATATCTTCTCAGAGGACAATACTATAAAAATGAAACTTGGATATATTTTACAGTAGTCAATGTGCAGCTTGTATAACAGTATTAACAGTATTTACTTTCCTCTGAAAATAACTCAATGGAGGACTGGCAACAAAAGTGAGTACTGTACACCACAAGTGATAACACCTGTACATCTTTAACCATGCAAAGTCACATGACCTATTCATCATGTTCATGTGTTCTGGGGTTAAGGCCACGCTAGACAACGAGGTCGCTCACACGAAATATTGACATTTTGGACACAGTTTTCTTAGGGTGTACTCATTTTCATTGCCAGTTATTTAGACAATAAAGTCTGCATGTTGAGTTATCAAAAATCTAAACGCATCAGCACTTCTACCAGTTACAGTGATGTATGTTCTGTTCATATATTTAACTGCAAATTCTCCAACGTAATGACTCACATCCAGCCATCATCCATCTAGGAACCTCTATAGTCCAACTATGGACCGTGAAGGCCAATGGTGACCATTGTATTTATTCCCATTTTTGTACAACCATAGAAGGACGTCCGGTCATCATTCGCACGTACATTCACACACTACGGGCAATTTGGGAACACCAATGAGTCTAATCTGCATGTCTTCGGACTGTGGGAGGAAACCGGAGAACCCGGAGGAAACCCACCCAGCACGGGGAGAACAGGGAAACGAACTGTATACTCCTATACAAGCTGCACAATGACTACTCTAAAGTAGATCCAATTTTCATTTCTATAGAATTGTCCCTTGAGAACATATAATAAAGTGGTTGCTGAAATGTGAGGGGTGTACTAACGCTTGTGAGATACTCACTCTCACTCACTCATCGTCTATACCGCTTTATCCTGTATTCAGGGTCACGGGGAGCCTGGAGCCTATCCCAGGAGACTTGGGGCATGAGGCAGGAACACCCTGGACAGGGTGCCAATCCATGTTTGTGAGATACTGTATATGACAAATAAAGACTTAACTGGGAATCAGGTACAAAGAGAAACTAAAACGCCTGAAATAAGTTCTTTACATAATACAACAACAAAAACACTGTGGCTCATGCCAGTTTTACATTTGATCATTTTGCTCATTTGACACTTTTATCCACATCAGCTCAAATTTAAATCAGGATCGAGCTGAGCTGTTGAGGATGAAGGGCCTTGCTCACGGACTTTCGAAGTGTGTCACGACTCACAAACTGCTAATCAGTCGCTCAATCCCTTAACCGTACCTTAAGGCTTTGGAGTCATTAGAGACATTATTAAAGGAGGATAAAGATACAGTTACCATCGCATGACTTCAAGCACTCACTTTTTTTCCATAGTCTGTATTAATGCACACAAAAAGCTACTAGTTGCTGGTTTTTATCCTCATACAGTAAAATGTAAGATTTGTCCAACCCTGTAGAAATACAGCATTAAAAACAGTTTCATAAGTACAACGTATTCACTTAAATCTACACATGAAATTTAGAAAGATGTTCTAGTTTTTGCCCAAGACAGCATAATGAGCAGCCAAAGCTTTACATAGTACATAATAAGCCTGGAACATAATCCTCTCTTCTTTGCTTATATAGTGTATACGCCGAGTTCACGTCATTGTGCTTCCAAAGCCGCAGAGCCCCATTAAAGCAAAGGGGGCTGCTCGAGCCTTGAGAGGATTAAGGCAGATGTAGCACCCTAGCACGTCCTTGGGGTAATGGAGACAGGTGCTTTTAATGTCTGTTAATCCGGTTTAGCCATTCAGGGACGGGCTACCATGTGTTCTCCTCATCACTCTCCAAGTGTATTCACCCGGACTATAGAATAATACATGGCACAAAAGCACAAAGGGAACAAACCAGAGATAACATTTGGTTATTTACTGATGCTGCAGTGCAGCTTTTGTGATGGAAATAAATCAGATTTGCTGTCCGAGAAACACACAAGCGGGAATTGACTGAATTAATCTGCAAAGAAATTGGCTAGGAGCCTGTTTGGATGATGATGCTGAGAGCCAAGTGACATGGCAGCAGAATGGGAAAACAGGGAAAGCTGGGATAAGGCCTTGAAGTCGCACCACTAGATGGCAGTCAAAGCCACAGGAAATGGCTGCAGGACCCGCTTAATGTCTCTGTGTGTGAGGAAGTTAAAACCCTAACTGGCCCACAGAGGGCAAAATGAGACAAAGTTAAATTCAAAATAAAGCGACAGCAGGATGTAACAGATTGCACAAGCTGATAAAAACACACTGCTGATATACACCAGCGTCTGATTTGGAAACATTTTTTGCAAGTATGATTTAGCAAAAAAAAACAAAAACATTTTTAATATACAAATCAAGCATAAAGACTGGCCTGCATGGATGATTGAACTGAGGACATGAATACTATCAGAAATAGAGGCGCACAGACTGTAGCGCCTAACGCTTAAATGAGAGCAGCATTTGGGCTCGGATTCATAAATATGACTCCCGGCAGGATGATAAACAGACCTCGTCTCCAGCTGGCCAACGGACATCTGCTACTGCAGCCACCGCTGCTGTCACGACCCCGGACTGGACCGAGACGAATCAGCTGTTTTGTGATGGATATGTTTCTACCCAAATGAGTTGCAAATTTTATGCCGTTTTCTGAAACGTCAGCAAACGGAAATGCAAATCATAGCGTGTTTTATTTCCCTGAATATTCTCAATAACCATAGAAAGAACAGAAAACACATGTCAGCATTCATACTGTAAGTGCTTTAATTCCAGTCATATTTCACCTTTTACACATGATTAAGGATGCACGTGTGTGCCTGTAATTTGCTAGTTTTGCATATAGTATTTTGTAATGTAGGCTATTCCTGGAACATTTCCATAATGTCATTACCCTGTACCACTAAAAAAAACCTGACTATGGAGCCATTACACCTGGTCCTGATCTGGCCTATTAGGTTGTGGTTGTATTTACAGCTCTAGTATGCATTAGTGCCCTGCTGTGTTTATAGTGTAATTCGGGTTTATTGCTATAAAACAATATTTGCACTATACATATACTAACCCCTGTAATAAACGTTAATTAGCCGTGTTTACAGTATATCGAATACTTACTGAAACGAGGGGGGTCTCGAATCTCCGATGCCTCCTGTTCGCTCCAGCGGGGGCGGCAGCTCGGCGTGACTCTCTGGGCATTGAGATCCGCCATCTGAGTGTGTGCTTTCAGTCAGCACCAACTACAGCCAAACACACACACAGAAAAAACAAAGATCTCAGGAAGAGCCTCTCCACAGCGACTAGCGGTCTTGCATAAATAAGCAATGCAGGAAGAGGGACTACAACAGAATGCATTTAGTGCGCTGGGAAAAAGCGTGGACCCTGAAGGATTATGCAAACTGGCCTGCAGACACAGGGGCTGTTATGCGCCTTCGTAAGCTAAATGTCCAGCTAAGACCATCGCACGCGATCAAATCCATGAGAAGACGATTTACACTAGTAAGACGTTGTGGTTATTTCTTAAACCACACCGTTTACTGTATGTATTAGACATTACAATAAAAGACTTGGAAAATCCAAAACGCATCAGCACTTCTACTAGTTACAGTGATGTATGTTTTTGTTCATATATTAAATTCTTCAATGTAATGACTCACATCCATCTATAAACCTCTTTAGTCCAACTAGGGACCATGAAGGTCAATAGTGAGGACCATTGTACTTATTCCCATTTTTGTACAAGCATGGGCAGAACATGCGTTCTTCATGCACACAGACCCGATGTGGGAATCAAACCCAGGACCTGGAGTTGCAAGGCGACAGTGCTAACCACTACACCACCGTGCCGCCTAATGACTCACAAATATGTAAAAAAAAAAAAAAATAGTAATGTATCATTCAGGCTGTTTATCTTCTGAAATACTATGTTTATTGTACTTTTTTTTTTTAATCTGATCCGCTGGTGTGAACATTATCACTGACAACACAAATCTTGCACGGTACAAAGATTAAAGCACACAATAATTTAGCAACAGAGTGTGGCAATGATGCTGACGTAAAAGAGGTAAGTGAAAGGAAAAACAAAAGCTCCCTGAACTGATAGGAGGCTGAAGAAAACCTCTTCAACAATATAATATATCGATACAGGATAAGTAAAAGCAGTATATAAATTATACAGATGCGCTGTCTGCACCAGAAGCATCTATAAATAATACCTCCTTTATTCATCTTATTTTTCTGCAAGTTGGGCTTCATAATTATTATTGTAATATTATTATTTGTCTACATGATCATAATATATATTTTACATCTATACTAGAAAGACAAAATGCATGCTGATTTAAGATATTTCACCAGTTTGACTTTTTTTTGTTGTTGTTGTAGTTGTAGAATAATACACAAATCATAACCCGTTTTTTAAAATTCATAACGGTATTCTTAAGAAAGATTTGCATGCGCTTGGGACCTTGTCATGTAACTTCATGAGCGAGCTTCACCCATGAGGCATTCCTTAAGGTTGCCAAATACAGGTTAAGCTGTGAGCACCCAAACTAAACAGTATTTTTGTCAAGCTGTCTCTGGGGGGAAAAAAAAACAAAAAAACATATGTGTTTCACATCAGAAAGACGCTAGACATTTTACCAAAAAAATTAAATATAATATAAAATAATATAAGAAGTTCGGTTTACAATGCATCATCAGCCTTCTCTGCTACCAGTGCAAATAAATTTCATTTCAGTAGTTAATTACAGCGTCTCATCACAGAAGTCCATGCCTTCTGTGGAAATTGCATTGACAGGAATAACATTGCTAACATTCTCCAAAATTCCACTGAGTGCATTTAATTAATTCACACTGGCCATTTTGCACAGCGTTTGTTTACTGATTATGTCACAGAAAAAAACAAAGCCCCTTTTTTTTTGTTTGTTTGATGTGTTGCATTTGTTATGTACTGTAATATGGCCTATGCAAGTCACATTTTGTTAAATGTTATAGAAAATATTCTAAAATAAGTGCAGATTGTGTAAATGTTTTTTTTTTTTTACCATTGTTACCATTGTGTACAGGAAGAAAATAACTTGATCTCTAGCAAGCTTTAACTCAATCAGGTTGAATAGCCCATAATATTATTAAGATGATCGCAATAGCATCGCTGATACCTCACTGCGTAAAACTAGTGCCAAATGAATACGACTTGATGTCCAAATCGGATTGGTGTGGGGTATCACCTAATACTCAAAAAAACGAAATTTGTTTAAATAGTCACGAGGGTGTATTTGCTGTTACTGTGTGACACAACAGTCTGATTTTTGGCTTTGTTATTAATTTAGTGACTCACACACCAATTGAAAAAATAAAAATACCGCGCACACAGCAGGGTCTCTCTTCTCAGACAAAAATCTATTACATTTAAAATATATTATTTTGGCTTTGCATAGCTTGTGCATTGATATTATGTTCATTGTACATTTTGCTTAAGTGGAAATTCTGCCTTTTATGTAAAAATGTTGATACATGAATATTTTTTATGGTAATTGCTAATATCTATAAAGCTGTGTGTATGATCTAATAACTACAGTAAGAGCGTGTGTATGTAGCCACATTAAGAAATGAAATTTTTTATTGTTTTAAAATTTGGGAGACTGAAGAAGGTTTTTTTTTTTACTTTTTGAACTTGTAGGAACCTGCCAACAGGTCCGGGTTACATTCCTTACTCTTAAACTAAACTACACACCTTTTTTGATTGGTTTCACTGTAATTAGATAATACACACAGTAGAAACAACTGAGCCGTAAGCTTTAGAACGAGTAATTGAGTAACACACCAGGGCGAAATGAATTTAATCAACTAATAAGGATTTGAATAGGTTTTAAGTTTAGCCTTTGTTTTAAAACAGATTATTGATCTTTAAGAAGTGATGCAGTAAAACACTAAATAAACAATGATGTCATTGAAAGCGTACAGTATGTGGCTCGGTTAGAAACTGAGCCGGACATATTACTTTTACTATTTTCAATGGGTTGTGTCATGAAGGTCCACATGCCAAAGTAGCTCTCTTCACCGCGTGTTCCGCTTTGCGGCAAACTTTATAGTGTGTTACATGGGACAAGTGCATGCGTGTGAGTGTGATAATGATGGATAATGATGCAGGTCAACAGTGTAATGTTATACTGTGCTATATGCAGCTCATAGGCCTGTCGCAGGGCAACCGTCTCACTTACCCAGGACACCACTCTTCCATTGAAGCAGGGCAGCTTGGCGTTATCGTCAGATATCTCTTCTTTGACCACCCTGTGGAGGACACACAAACACACGCACACGTTACACACACGGAGCAGTTTGCGAAGTCTGAGCTCATGCTCTCTCGCATCTATTTGCAAAAGATGAAGCATACCCAAAGCATGTCATGCCCAAACTGGAATTCTTCCATTTAGAGCCTAACTGCTATCAACGCATCATGGGAATGCTGGATGGCCGTCTTGACCAAGCCACTCCATTATGCAGTCAGACTTCAGTACTACTTAAGGCATCTTTCAGTATACATACAGTATAACTCCAGCTGCTGATGGCCACACATGTTGTATTACAAAAACCAGTCAGATTATGCAAGACAGAATATGTGTGTGTGAGTGTTTAGCGAGGGTGTCAGGGCGCGGGATAGGTTATTATTAGGATGATCAAGTATGTTAGCATGGGTGCTTTTGGTGTTCCTCCCAGGCTGTAAATTCCCAACAGAAATACCCTGCAGTTAGCCTTTAACCCTCTGTGACATGGTTCAGTGCTCACACACCTGCTAGTCTCACATCACATCAGATCCACACACACGCACACACACACACACAAAGTGCAGAGTATATAATAAAATCCATATGCCATGTCATGAAAAATTCCCTCCGCATACTGACATTACCTGCTGTTTCCTCTGAGCTTGTGCAGAACTTCCAGGTCATGTGACCTAGGAATCAGATAATGAATTTCACATTGGGGTGACTTATGAATAAAGCTACGGCTCGCTCCAGTGCTCTACAGCCAACAGAGGAAACTCAGCAGGAACTTGTCAAAGTTAGGAAGTGGATGCGTCCTCTCTCTAGCTATTTTGGGGCAAAAAAAATAAATTAAATAAAAATAAACCTGATAATAAAAAAAAATTAATGGAACAGAAATAAGCTTTTCCTTGATTGAGCATAAAAAAAGAATGCCTTTCTAAAACTAAACAGACAGAATATTTTAAAATCAAATGACATTTTCACACAAAATCATGTGCTTTGAAAGCTAAAGAGGCACTGGTGTCATTGCGCATACAGGTAACATAATGCACATGAAGCTAATTCATTTAAAACCTTTTCTTCAAGCCCCCGCAGTGACATGCGGCTCTGTGCTGCACACTGCATGCATGTGCTATATGGAGAAGCGGCTCTATAAATAAATCAGAAATGCGTGCACACCCCCTGTTAACTGAGAAAAAGAAGTAAATGCCTTCCTTGACCAGTGGCAAAACTTTTCTCCTGGTCTAGATTCGAGTCTTTTTATGCAGGTTATGAATTTAACCTGGTTTTAAACCTGGCAACCATAGGTAGTAACACTTACTGTAATGTGATTAAAAACCTCCGAAATATGTAACAGTAGGTGAAAATAATAAGAACAATAATCAACGTGTCATTTAATCAGGGGAATCAACGACCTAGCAGGTGAACCGTGTCATAATGTTTCCGCCCAAAACACTTTTTTTCCAATTGTTTTTTTTATTTTATATGTTAAATATACACAATGCTGCAAATATAACCTCCACACTACAGAATATCAGTAGATGTCCACAGCACTCATACTGCTTAACTCGCACAACATCCATATTGCATAACGTCCAGCTTCACGGAACGGATCTCAGACAATAAGCGGTGCAGACTTGGACATCCTGTACATGCTAAAACTGCTGATGGAAGTTTTGTTTTCTTTCGCCGGTTTCCTGATTTAATGGTTTTGTAAATTATAGCTGTCTGGTCTTTCTGGAGAAGTTATTTTTATGGGGAATATTATTTAATAAAGCAATGTACAGTACTATGCACTTTATATGCAAAAGTCCTAATTTCTTCATATTATATTAAAATAAATAATGTGGGATAAATTAGTGGAATTGGAACAAATGACGTAAAAGTACCTAAGCATACAATTAAAAAAATGGTTGTTTATGTAAGAACCTCAGCAGCAACCTCATTTCCCTTCTCTTTACCAGTATACTAATCACCAGCCTGACCATCTGTCAGATGTCAGATAATTTTTTATTCTTGATTGATTCTTAGGTCACTGTGTGGTTTAAACAAAAAACAATCATCTGAAACTGGTCAGGTACAGGGACTGAGATTTTCCTTCAGGACGCCTGGAGAACTATTCCTCAAGATTACATTAAAAATACAAGGAAAATCTGGATCTTTGGAAGAAAAATATGAAGAAATGAGGGGTGGCTCAAGACTTCTGCACACTGAGCTTACAGTACTAGCCTCAGCAGCATCGAGATCCCCCAGTGGACCAGTTTTCAAGGTATCGACTTAGTTGGGAAAAAGAAAAACCAGGATCAGCAGAAAAAGATTTTCCAGGACATATTTTAGTTGGGAAATATAAATAAATATTAGTTTTAAGTTGTATTTGCAACACTGCACATGGCTGTTCATTATCCCAATGTTACATAGCCAACATTGTTCCAATGTTATTATATCAAAGTAATTTGCACTTTTTAAAAAATAAAAATAACCTAATACCAATGGTGATCCAACATTTGTAACGTTGCCAAATAAACGGTGCCACAATGTTTTGACAACCAAAAACCCCTGCTGTGGAATCACTGTCCGTACTCCAGGCAGGGGTCAGAGAACATGCATAACATGACATGACATAACACAAGGGTAATCAATAGGCAAAAGGGAAAAATAATGACAAGTCAAAACCAGGAAACCTAACTAGAATTCTAAAAAAAAGGAAAATAACCTAAAAAATGGCAAAAAGAATTTTAAAAAAGCAACAAAAACGAAAGAAGAACACAGTTCAGAAACTTACACAAGGACAAAAAAAACAAAAACAATGACACGTCAAAACCAGGAAGTCTAACTAGAATTCTAAAAATTGAAAATAACCTTAAAAAAAAACACAAAAATAATTTAAAAAAACAACAATAACGAAAGTAGAACATAGCTCAGAAACATACAAAAGGACACGTGAAAACCAGAAAGCCTACGCACAATTCAAAAAAATACTAAATAACCTAAAAAAATGGCAAAAAGAATAACAAAAAAAAGCGATAACCAAAAAAAAAAAAAAGAAGAAGAAGAAGCACACAGCTCAGAAACGTACACAAGGACACAGGAGGGTGTGAGGAGCTGAAATAATCAGGAACTAAACAGGAAACAGGTGGGAACATCAAGACACAATAGGGAAAAAAAAACAGATGACAAGACGGGGTGGGGACGAGAATTAAATCCCGCGAAACCCACATGTAGGTTTAAACAAACAAGCACGCGGAAGGAGATCAAAACAAAAGATTACTTCTGTCACACACGCACACACACACACACATACACCCACAGAGTGAAATTATGATAATATTAATATTCGATTACATCCTGGTGAGCAAGTTTCCAAACTGAACTCCAAACTAGCGTGTCGTTTGTTCTGAGACGTCCCTCTGCCAGCGATTGGTCATAAGATCACATGTAGGCTTGCATCACTGCACCGAGTGACAGTTTTATTTCCGGATCTGTTGTCTGCATGACAGACGGTATAGGGGTTTGAATGTGGTTGCCAAAGCAGCAGAATGAACACGTCTGAGGGAAAAAAATCAAATATGTAATCCCTTCCACCATCTTTGATCATGTAGCTCTTAAATGTGTCAATTTCACCACCTGTTCTGTTTAGCTGTTCAGTTGGATATGACTGATATGCCCACTTTAAACAGTTCAAAAATATTTTTTCTATATTAATATACACCTTAAAATATGAGGAAAATATTGCACAATGAACTATAATATTTAAAACAGATATAGATTTAATAAGGTAGTTTAACCTAGTAATCTTTGACAAAAAAACTTGTGATACTTGGGATATGTCTGTTTTTTTTATTTTACGACAGGCTTTAAGCCGGAGCTGTTGATGACAAGGTCAGTTTGCTGTTTAAGATTCTTTAAGGCTATATTCAGATTTTTTGCTAAAAGTATTCGCATGCATATGAACTTGAATAACATCAAATTCTTAATCCACAGGGTTTAATATGATGTTGACCCACCCTTTGCAGTTATAACCGCTTCAACTCTTCTGGGGAAGCTTTCCACAAGTTTTAGGAGTGTCTTTATTGGAATTTCTGACTATATTTCCAGAAGTTCATTTGTGAGGTCAGACAATGATTCATCCCAATTCCTCCCAAGGGTGTTCTATTGGGTTGAGGTGCAGGCCAGTCGAGTTCTTTCACACCAAAATCACTTGTCCATGTCTTCATGGACCCTGCTTTGTGCAATGGTGCGCAGTCTTTTATCTGGGTTATATGAAGGCAGGCGAGCGAATACTTTTGGCAGTATAGTGTATGTGACGCAAATCTGATTTTCTCATGCTGGTGTGAACAGTCGAAACCACATTTTCAATTTTCATTTGGGCCACTTTCGCTGCGTTCACATTACAAGCCACATCACGTGTTTTTTTTTGTGGATGTGGATGTGTGTGTGTATATCATATTTGTGCAACTATTTGTTTGTCATCAAACAATGAATGCCATTTTATCCAAAAATGGGATAATTGGGATTTTGCTCTGGAGAATGGCAAGCAGTTAGTCAGCTGTATTTGTTGAGGTCCAGAATAAGCTGTTTTAGCAGCTGTTGCTATCATGGCCATAAAATCTCTGACTGATGATGTCAGCTTCCTACACATAAATTCTGATCTGCCCATTCTCGTTAAATCTGTGCGCCTCATATCGGATGGAATATCCAATCGAGGACCACATATGAAATTGATTTAGATCTGATCTGAAAAAACAGGTCTAAAAAATACAAAAAATCAGGTCTGTGAACATAGCCTTTCATACTGTATGTGGTCCTAAATCACACAGATCTGATTTTTTCGCAATACGACCTCGGCCAGACCAGTCAAGTGGAAATTAGTCTGACTTTTACGTTTATAATTTTGCGCTAGGAAAAATGGAGGATGACAGTAGTGGAGGATTTTAGTGATGTTATTACAGGTGTTGAGGATGATGTTTCTGTAAAACAAAATGAATGGTAATGCGTAGAAGGCGCATATTGCAACTAATCCATGTTTGATGTGATCAAGAGAAATGGTTGAAGGTGGCTGTAGATGAACTTGGCCGTAATGGCAATGGGAAGCTACATATTTAAAAGCAGGACCGAAAGAAAACCAAAGACATGACCCCAAGACATTTGTATGTGGGTCAGATTAGGAGCATGAGTAGTGTCAGATACAGGTCACATTAATAACAATAAAAAAAGTCAATGAAAAGTCTAGGGAAAAAGCAGACTTGGTCAGTAAACTTTAGCGTACAGTGCAAAATGTAGCCTTTAGTCCACATGTACATGGGTATTTCTTTTAAAAAATTTTGAAAATATGTTTCAAATCACTGAAAATGAACTTTTTGGAAAATGTGCTTCAGAATAAAGCTATTCAGAAACTCTTTTCAATGTTGATGTCTGGACAGGGAAAACCCAGTTTTACGATCATTTGCTATAAATGCAAAACTCTAACTAATACAGCAATTAAACAAAGACGTAAACAGTTAACTAAAACATGGCTCCATAATAAGCAGATTAATATGTTCTGAAATCACACCAACAATCAGAAATGTTTCTGTTGCCTGAGAATTAATGTAAACACTGTTCATCACTAACAATCATAAAAATATTAATTACAGTAGTTTAATATGGCAGGGCCCCAAAGCGCATGGATAAAAATAGTGGCCTTCTCGGGGTAAGTAAAGTGGTTCCCCTCGGGCTTTCTTCCTTACGGCTTTCTTCTAATCAGGTTTTCCTCTTTCTACCAGACACCTCTGGCTTGCTCATTAGGGACAAATTTAAAAAGTATACGCTGCATTTATGGAGTTCTGTAAAGCTGCTTTATGACAATGTCCATTGTGAAAAGTGCAAATCACATCTAACTGAACTGAAGTGTGCATCTTCGTGTAGTCTGCATGTACAGTAAAACAGCATCAATTCATTTGCTTATTGTGTTTTTAAATGGAATTACAGGCATCGTCACTTCGTTGACGTTGTTCTGTATCATAGGCAAGAATGAGGACAGCAGGTGTCGCGTTGTGCTGCAGGCTAACACAGTGTGCTCCTAAGTGACACTTCAACATTTATCCTCGCTCATCTTATTTTAAAGCAGGAAAAACCCTGAAGCAAATCATCTTATTTGAATTTCCAACATACTCAGCACCGACGACAGAAAACTCGGGGAACTTTATAGAATACTCCATAAATCATATTGGTTATGATGATCACACTTTGTGACACGTATTCAAATTCCAACCGTTTGGTACAGGAAGTTCGGTTCGGTGGATGTTCTGATTTAAATAGCACTGGGGGACTTTCTCCATTACTTCATTAATGCAAAATATGGGAGACATCACTGAGGACAAGTAGCAAAAAAATATTTAGAGTTTTTTTTCTTCTGATTTTTCCAGAGTTTCTTCCAACATTTAGTCGGAGCTAATTCCCCCCTGTCATCAGGACACTCCCCCATCAAGGGTCGAAGTGTTTCCTCCAAGCCATGTGAGCCATGTGAGCCACGTTAGAGCCGCAATTGATTTGAGTGGGATTCGAACTTGCGATCTCCGGATTATAGGGCAAGCTCATTACTGCTGGTAGGGCCAAGAAATATGGAATTTGAACAGTCAGATGAATAAGTTAAAGAATTTATTGAAAACTTAATTGTTACATTGTACGAGATAATTAGTGGATTTGTGTCATTTCCGCCTTTGATGTGTTCGACAGACAAAACAGGAAACTGGACACCTCTATGTTCATGTATTGTTAGCAATATGCTATGCAGCTAACTCGGGTGAGTGATGTATATTTTCTTTCTTAAACAGCGAACTGTATAGTCAGCGTTTTAGATTTAACAAACAAATCTGTCTGTATGATAATTAATCTAAAGCTGATACTTGTACATGCAATACTAGAAGTTATACCGATGGTGAGTGAAAAATTATCTGCACTCTGGCTGTGGAATTTATTTTCACAAAATAAAAAAAAAGACAAATAGATAATTTTTTGACATAATCTCTTCGGTTTTCAATTAGGGTTGGGTACCGAAAACCGGTGCCAATACGGAACCGGTACCTAGAGAACCGGTATGTACCGGACCGAAACAGAATGCGAATTTCGGTGCCTCATTTCGGTGCCAATTAAATGCCTGAGCTGTCGATTGAAATATTTGTTCTCTGGATTCGTATATTTTTGTAGATTAAAAGTTTATTAGATTAAATAAAAAAATTAAAAGCACGAATAATCAGGAAATGAGACCATCCGAG
>JAQMYL010000015.1:8315054-8332204 GCA_030014365.1 Clarias pachynema | reverse complement strand
TTGGCACCGGTACCGTTTTAAAAGTATCGATTTGGCACCGGTATCGAAAAAAACCCAAACGATACCCAACCCTATTTTCAATACAATACACTTTGACCATCTGTCAACAAGCTTTCGTATTCCCTTACAAAAAATTTTTTTTTAGATTGACCTGCGATCCACGAATGCACCTCTGTCTTCACTTCTTCATCAGAAGTGAAGGTGCTACTTTGAGTGGACCAAACAGGTGAAAGTCCGATGGAGCAAGATCCAGGACAACAGGAAGGACGCAATGTTGTCATCAGCCGTAGACGTGGATGTGTGTCCGGCTCCTTCTTGATATCTAACACTTGACCAACCTTGAACTTCTCCATCCATTCATATACACTTCTTCGCGACATACCGTAACACTTTCTCCATACTGCACACAATGTCTCCAACAAAACAATGGCACCAGGTACACCTTCAGACCACAAATAAAAGAATCACTACACTCTGCTTTTTATGCAAATCACAAGCGGGACATCCATTTTTTGCTTCGCACCGCAGTTACAAATGAACTGATGTAACACGTTCACACCTGCACAGCAGTGACTGAAGAGACAATAGCCTTAAATGATAAGATAAGGATAAGGATCATTTTTGACTCGCCCTCATACTTAAGATGCTGTGTGCAGCCACGCTGATTTGTCGTCACTCTAAAAAATACGGATTTGAAAATAATACCCTGTGTTGACTTCTGCTGAAATGGTACTTCAGGACACAAAAGACACACTCTGTCGACAAAGAATGGTTCACTGAGTTGTGCACAAATAGTAACAGGGTCATTACCAGCAACAAACAGTCCAAAAAAAACAAAAAAAAGAAACATTAATTATAGCAAAGATTTTTTTTTATGCCTAAATGATTCATAGGTTACTGTGTGGTTTAAAAAATTCCTTAGAAAGTGGTCAGGTACAGGTACTAGACTAACCATCATGAGAGTCAAAAACTTGCCAAAACAAGAGCCCGAAAAAATAAAAAGTCCTTCAGGAAGCCTGGAGAACTAATCCTCAAGACTACATTAAAAATACAAGACAGTCTGGCATTTTGTAAGCGAAATATGAAGAAATGCAGGACGTTCAAGACTTCTGCACATTACTTTAAATCTGATTTTTTAAAGTGGTCATCTTGTAGAATAGAAAAAGAACTATTTTAGATTTAATCTAAAATATCCAATATCTTTTTTTAAATTATTTTTTTAAAAGATATTCACCTGTATCTTGGGACTTGACAGCGCGAGTCACACTGCAGTGTTAATCAGAGGTGTTGCAGCTTCACATTGACATAGCTCCCCTGTTGATGTCCTTGCTTATCTGTTTCAGGGATTTCCTGTGATAGGGAGCACTCCAGCTGCAAGCCTGGACTAACCCAGATGCTGCGCAACCCACGTGGGATCTTGTCGGCAATCAAAACAAATGCACAGCACAGAAGGCCTGATGAGTACCATGCTGATGCTTTAGCCTCAGGAGAGCAGCTCTCTGCCTCGTCTTCACGTTGTGCATGACTGCACCTTGACGCATCTTACTGACTCAATCTGTTTATGAGCTGAGAGAAGGAAACTGTGCTTCCTGCTCTGTCCTGTATGGTCACTCGGTCAAATGTTACACATATTTTAACTTCCAAAACTTCCCGTACCGCTCAGCAAGCCCAAGCCTAGTTTTCTCTCTCTCGTAGATACCTTTTAGTTACACTGTACTTACTTAATAATGTCATCTCCAAGGTAAATAAATAAACAATAATCAGGGACTTCACAAGGACTCATTTTATTTGTAAGACTTTAATAAGATGGATTAAAGTCAACAGCTATCTCTTGTCCTCAGGAATATTTTTTTAGTCTGGACTAATGGTGCATTAAAACAAATAATAATAATAATCAGGCTTCCATTAGTTTAGAGCACTGAACCTTGACCTTATCACAAAAATCAGTCCCTAATTACTTACATTTTCCTCTGATGCCTATTAACTTCTCAATTAACTTTGATCTTACATATGATGCTTCTGAAGCAGCATCCTGACAATGTCATGTCACGTCTCAGTATCACATGGCATGTCTCGGTTTTGACTGATGGTTAATTGCAACTGAATGTTGGATGAGATTAAAGAAAAGGTTACTTGTGAAAATAAACTGCAAAGGCCAAACAGCCAGCTTATCTACAACACGTTTTTCTGATAGATGTTACAACTCTGCAAAACTGGTTATAACCTGAATAGCGTACAGAGTAAAACCACTGCCTAGGACGAATCACTAACATATGATGATGTGAGTTTGATTTTACTAGTGAATCTAATGCTGATAAAATCTCAATGACCTTATTAATCGTATTATTAATGACCTTATTAATCGTACTAATCGTAATGACCTTATTAATCGTGCATTTGTATGTTTTTGTTATTTAAACAAAAACATACAAATGTGAAATTAATCAATTTACTCTTAACTCACATAGCTCAAATAATGTTTAGACGAGTACATAATTATTTAATAGAAGTGTAACGCAACATGATACATCACAATGAAACAAAGTGTGATTTACATAATCGAAATCAACATTTCATCTAACGCAATTGCAACATAAAGAGAGCACGATGGTCATGTGTTCTGATGTATTGGGCCTGAACACATCATCTGCATTTATGAAGCGTATGAAATGTTATAAAATGTTTAAAAAATTGCTCTTCAGTAGCTTTTAAGCAACAGCACTACAGCACCACTGCAATCCAGAGTGCACCAGACTGAGTGTCCACTTTACTGTAGCTGACTTTGGAGCTCTATTTCAAGCTAAATTGACACCTTAGTCAATATTAAACCTTTGTTCAGCCAAAAAAATTTTATACAGACAAAAGTGTACATTGTTTTATTCTGTCATACGATACAGAACAAATAAGGAGTATTTTCGGTTGTCATTAACATTTAATTTGAAATATTCCAATAATCGAATTTATACAAATTGTAAAGGCAATTTTATGACCAGAGTGGTGTATCGTTACAACCTATTGTTCAATAATTGTGAAAAGACCAATATTGGCCTACTGCTAATTCTCACCATCCTTCATATACAGTATTTGTCATGGATTCCTCTTTCGCGTCGTGGTTCCCGTGGCAACAAGCGCAATGAGCTCGGGTTTGTGGTTGTTTCTATTTTGATCCTCTCTCTACCCCGTCTTGTCATTGGCATGTTAACTGATTCCGTGCACCTGTTTTGAATTTGTTAGTTTTCCTCTGTGAAACTGCTAAATCTTATCGCTGCTCTGTTTCCTTACTTATACCAGCCTTTGTTTCTCATGTGCTAGGTTCTGTGTACTTCCTGATCTTGACCTCTGCCTGTTTGACTTGGCCTGGGACTGTGAGAAAAGCATATATAGATAAAGATTATTTTAATGAATAAATAATGCACTCGGCAGCACGTGAGTGGATTAGTAGTGATCATGATATTTGCGTCACACCTCCAGGGTCGGGGGTTCAAATCTTACTTTCAGTCTGTGTGCATGAAGCTCGCATGTTCTCCTCATGCTTGGTGGTATTTTACCCCAGTTTTCCCTGCAGGGCAAAGACATGCAACTGGCATTTCCAAATCGCATGTAGTGTGATTGTTTGTTTGAGTGTGTGTATGCCTGTGGGTTGCCAGAAGCTGTGGTCCTGGTAACATTATTTCCCCTACAGCAATGACCTCTGGCATAAAGTCGTAAGTCATTGTGACCAACCATGTCATGGATGGAGTTACATTTTCCCTGACACTGCTGTCGCTCGTCTTATAACACAGTAATTACACATGTAGAAGTGATGGTAGTGTATTACTGCAAAGCTGAAATCTATAGCAATGTGTTTGTACAGAAAAACAAATCTGAACCAGTGTATTTGGTAGAGATGAGAAAAAAAATCTATTCAGTTATGAATTACAATTCTTTTGTGTGCCAATTAAAGTATTGCCATTTTGACTTGAAAAATAGATTTTTTAATTATTTATTACATTTATAATAAAGATGCACTGGTCTTTTGTCAGGTTGATCAGCCATGTCCGATCAGCTTGGACATGACCGATTCTGTGCCGTGTGCACGAGCTTCTGAGTGATGTAACAGAAACTCATTTATCAAAAGTTGCTTGTGTTAAAAAGCGCTACAAATGCGGTAATTAGTCCCAAAACATGCAGGTTAGAAGTATTTGAGGCATCACCATTGAAATTCGATCTGTTGCGAATCTGGCCTCTTTTAAATCCAAATCAAAGACGCACTTATTCAAGATTCAAGATTCAAAGAACTCTATTAATCCCAGAGGGAAATTGCTTTGTCCTGATTATACAGTTGCTTTGATTAATTTACCAGGAAGAAAGGAAAAAATTAGATTAGACAAGGAAAAAAAATTTAATTAAAGAAATAAAAACTTTTAGAAAAATAACAATAAATAGAAGTAAAAATAGAATTAAATATAGCACACAGTAAGTTACATATTGCACTAAAAATAATTAATATAACGATATTGCACTTGAAATGTAGTGTAAATGAAAAGAAATACTGCACAGATGTACTGGTAATCAGATATTGCACTTGGAACTTATCTTGAGTTGTGAGAACAGTAGTGTCATAAAGTATTATTGAACAGTAACTACAGTCTCTATCCCGTAGTGATAAAATTCAGTTTGTGTTCTGTTTTATCCTGTGTTGATCTGCATTCTTAATGTTGTCGAGTTATATTCTTAATATTCAGTTTTATGCTTTCTGTTTAAACGTCTATCCAGTTCAGAATTTTCTTGATTTCTTAATTTTTTTACGTGTCTATTTTTATTTTAACAGCTTGTATTAATTTCATATTTTTATTTGTAATTTTTGTTTTCTTTATTTGTTATGTAAAGCACTTTGGTCAACTTGAAGTTGTTAATAAGTGCTATATAAATAAATTATTGATTGATTGACGGGTTGATAATCATGGTGCATGACGGCGAAACGTGCTTCTTATAAAACGTGCTTCGGGCGAAAATGCAGTTTGAATGCACTCACTCTGACCAGATTACATAACTACATTTTCTCTGATGTTTATTTAAAAAACCTTACTTTAACCTGTTGGAGAAGCCAAGACATACAATTTGATTCCACGTGTGATACTTTGTATGCTCTTCTCATCTCTTATCACCACACAGCGTGTGTTGTGTGTCTACCGAGTTTAGTAATCTATAAAAAATACCTCTGAACTGTAAGTAAAAATGAATACAGTATAATAAGGACACAAATTCAAAATCTATGAATAATAAACAGCTTGAATTAGAGTTTGAAACATTGTAAAACTTCGCAGCTCGCTCAGAAAAGAAACGCCTTATTTGTTACATCACTAATCTGTAATCAAAGTCATAAGGTAGATTAAATTGTATGCAGTTATTGTTCTAAGATGGCTACCTCATTAAAATGTGCTATTTCGGTTCATGCACGGTTCGCCTTTGCGTCCATTTTACAAATATCCAAGTAAGTAGTTCAGTCAAAATGAAACATCGAGCACCTGAGTGAACCCTGAGAGTTGGACTTTGAAGGACAAACATAGTGTTTGTTCACACAATCAGCCTCGCGCTCTCCAAGCCCCAGTGTGAAGCCAGGACTGAGTGGGAAGGACAGTGTGGTAAACGTGTGTAACCAGGAAAATCCGGTTCGGCTTGCAAGGTCACGCTGGGGTGCGAGTATATGACGTGTGCGCGCGTGTCATGCCTCTGATGTTTAAAAGGCCCTGATGAAAGTCTAAGATCACAGGCGTGAAATGAAAAAAAAAAAAACATAAAACACGAGCAGGAAAGAGGAGATCTCATAACACAAAATGATGTCTGACACTTAAATGCATTTCCTACCGCGTAAACACACACACGGCTTCACGACTGCTGCCACTTCATTTCATTTCTCCATCCTTACTGTGCCTTCTCATTTCCATAATATGAAAGAGAAGAACGGATATTTACGAAAACTCAAGATTTGGACTGACAGCATTATAGGAGAAAAAGCAAAAGCAAAGTCATGTTCAGTTTTACGAGAAAAAATATTCCAGTCATATCATAGCAATCTGCCAACAAAGCTTTATGCTTTCTGTTTAAACGTCTATCCAGTTCAGAATTTTCTTGATTTCTTGATTTTACGTGTCTATTTTTATTTTAACAGCTTGTATTAATTTCATGTTTTTATTTTTTATTGTTTGTTTTCTTTATTTGTTATGGAAAGCACTTTGGTCAACTTGAAGTTGTTAATAAGTGCTATATAAATAAATTATTGATTGATTGACAGATTGATAATCATGGTGCATGACGGCGAAACGTGCTTCTTCGAAAACGTGCTTCGGGCGAAAATGCCCGAAATTTTTTGTTTCATTGAATTTTAAATGAAAAAAAGTTAAACTCTTGTATTTGGTGAGTTCGTACTGTTTAAAAACGCAAGATTTGGACTGACACCATTATAGTCCTGTTCAGTTTTACGGGAAAAAAATATTCCAGTCATATCATAGCAATTTGCCAACACTAACCATGTTTATTTGTTAAAACACAACATGTTATTTTTTTATCCATTTCTAGTTACTTAAAATGTGGAACATCTACAAAACAAGTTGTTAATGTCATTCACACTGTATCGCCAAAAAAGTCGCCCTTTCAGAAGGGCTTGCATCAAGCAAAGAAAACAACTAAGGAGACTGCTGAAATTACTGGAACTTGTTAAAAAAATTATCCAGTGATTTATTAAAACCTTTAGATAGTTTAATCAACTTTGTGGACGGAATGTGGACGGAAAAAATGTGGACTAGAGATCACTTAAACTCTTGGTGAAATTGCAGTGTAGAAAATTTTATGTAGAAATCAAAGGAAGTGCAGGAAGCGATGCACACATCATGTACAGTATAGTGCTCACTGTACAAGCCGCTGGAGGCGGTGTTATGATCTGGGTCAGGTCTAGGTTCAGCATCGTTATGTGGCAACAGAATGAAGTCAGCTGAGGACCTGAATGTACTGAATGACCACATGATCACATCTATGCAATTTCTTCTTTCCTGATAGCACAGGCATACTCCAGTGAAAGTCTCACTGTGTGCTGTAATCAAAGATAAAAGCTACATTTAATAGGTGATGGACGCTAAAGTAAAATTTGAGTCTCTGACTGTTAAATCGCTGACACTTCAGACGCCTTCCAGAAATGCTAAATAAACTCACAGTTTATTTATCTTCTCACAGAATACTTTGCCATATCGACAATGACACACCATTTTTTAATTCACTGTATATGAAGCACTCACTGTACTCATGCCTGTGTGTAATTTGTTACTATAGAAACGATAATGAGTGCATTGATCTAAATGTGTGCTTTGTCCTGTAGCCAGCACTACTATCAGAGCTGCTGTGATTGAAAATTAATCAACACCTCCTGTTGTGATATTGTGAACGTCTAATGACTAGTATGAAACTATTACACATAATTTGCTGCTGTATCAACAACAGATTTTTACATTTTGGTAGAATTCATACAATCATTAATGCATAACAGCATTTGTATAAAGTATAGTTTCCTCATTGTCTTACACCCATGCAAGAATTTTTAGTAAACATAATTATTTATGGCCTGATGTAAATTGAGCTAAAAATAACATGAAAAACCTGCTACTGATTGTGTTGCCATGTGACTTTGCTCTCACGAAGCACAGCATGTTTTTAACACGTCTCCATGCCCGATGCTAAACCTATCCTAGCATTCTCATACATGTAGTTAGACTGCAGTACAACACTACATGTTTACTTTCTACACTTTTGATTCATTTTTGTGTGTGTGTGTGTGTGAGTTCTAGGCTAAATCTAAACCAAGAACAGAACTTTTAATTAAGCACGCGTTGATACAAAACCAGATTTCCACCAACTGAACCAGAAAAAGTTCAGAAAGGATGTTTCAATTTCAGTGGCAAAAACTGTGTTGCTAAAACCTAACAAGGACATACAGTAACTCAACCTCACCGAGCAGCTACGAGGCTACAAAAGCATACCCGTTTATTTCTGACTATGATGTTTGCACTCCATTGTTTGCACCAAGATCCCGGTCCCACGTCCCATACATTCCACTGTGTATACTCCTATATTTATTATATTTTTCTATTTCTTATCAGGAATGTGTTCACACTTCGACAGTTTTAGTTCTGGGTGTGAGAAGTGGCATCTGTGGGATATTTACCAATTATAGAAATACACTCGATCATTCATTCATTCATCTTCAATAACCGTTTTGTAGTGGATTTTGTTAAATACTAGGCGGCACGAAGTGGGAATAGTTCCTGGATTGCAAGACGCCATGCACACACATTCACACTTAGGGACAGTTTTAGAAAAGCCAATCAAATCCACCTACTCGCGTGTCAAATTATAGCAATGGAGTTGCAATTTTTGTACAACAAACGTGCCAAACTTTCAGCTCCCACTCAAATTCAACTCCTACCTGTGACTCCTTAGACGTGTTTCCAATCCAATATTCAATTATAAACTCTACAACACATACAAACACAACAAATATACACCGCCTGGACAAAAGAAAAGTCAGCACTTCAAAATAGTCAAATTCTTGTCCTGCATCAAGTACCAAAATCAATTAAGGAGATATAAATTTACTGGGACGAGGTTAAGAACTGTCCAACCTGTAAGGACTTCAACTTGATGGAAGAAATGTGGTCAGAAATTTATCTTGAATGGAAATCACGTAAACACTTAGTAAAGACGCATGGTAAAAAAACTGACAGCAGAAATCACAGCTATGTTTAGTAGTAAAAGTAAAGGCATTACCACATGCACACTGTGAGATTGGGACTAAACAGATGTGTGTCCATGAGAAAACCACTTGGTAGCGAGACGAAATTTGCTAGGGAGAATAAAGATTGGAAATTGCAGCAATGGAAAAAAGGTCATGTGGCCTGATAAGTTCTGACTGACCCTATTCTAGAGCGATGAATGTCTAGGGAACACAAAAAGCGAAGTACCCATCATACATAGCGCCCATTGTACAAGCCTCTGAAGGCAGTGCTATGATCTGGAGTTGCTTCAGTTGGTCAGGTCTAGACTCAGCAACATTATGTGGCAATAAAATTAAGTCAGCTGATGACCTGAAGCACAACAACCAGGTTATCACATCTATGCTGGAACTGGCATATTACAGGATTCAAACTGGGAAAGTCTGGTTGTGGGAATAATTATGACACATGAATTCGTGACCACAGTGTGCACTGTGTCAACAAAGATAAAGGCTGTCAATGAAAGCATGTGCCTTTTTACTGGGCAGTGTGTGGGGAACATTAGGTGAAGTAATGGGTTTTGTATTCTTAATGAACTGTAAAGGTCCTCCTCGACCGACCTACTGTTAATCTTGTCCTTCTGCATATTTCCAGCATTTCACTTTGTGCATACAAAAGGTTATATTCTCATTATGCACTTTGAGCATATAGACACACTTCTAAGATCAGCGTCCATTTAAACGGTTAAGCTGAATTCTGAATTAATAAATGACGAATAATTTTGATTAGAATAAAGAAATAGTGCCTATACAAATGCAGGTGATTAATGCTGCTCCAAATATTTATTTCTAATGTGATATTATGACCACTGGTTCTCCGTCTACGCTCCGGCTTGTCAGGTCTTGAAATCATAATCTACCTTTTAATTGACAAAATAGCATGGCTTCATGTTGCACCTGCACTGACAAAACAGCAAATGTCTCAGCATTGCTGTTAATCAGTCTGCTGTGTCTGTGTTTCGGTAAAAATATTTATTGCAATTTCTCCTCATTACTTGATCATCTCACCTAAAATGCCTTATTACACACAGTATCCTGCAGCCTCGACCGGCAGCCGTGCAGCACATCCTTCCGTCATGCTGCTTCATACACACCACGAGTATGAGCGTCAAACACCATCTCGCCATCCTCACTAACGCTCAGCTCGTACGATGAAACCAGGTTCATGCAGAAACATTTCCATGGATTTACACTTCATCACTGATGGCAGTTTCTTCATTTAAAAATGATATCAAAAGGCAAACATTTACAGTATGAGTAAGTTTAAGATTTCACCCGAGAGAACCAGCTCAAAAAATCGACTCGATCATGAACGATCCTCGCTAGCTCTTCGTCGAGGAATCTGTACGTGCCTCTTGCTGAAGGTTAAGTCTTAAAAGGTGCAGCTGTTTTTTTTTCTTTTCAAAATGCCAACAAGAAAAATGGCCTCTCTAACATCACTCACTCTCACTCACTCCTCTTCTATAACGCTTACTCCTATATTCAGGGTTGCGGGGGCCTGAAGCCTATCCCAGGAGGCTTAGGGCATGAGGCAGGGTACACCCTGGACAGGGTGCCAATCCATCGCAGGGCACACACACATGTACACACACTCACACACCCATTCACACACTACGGGCAGTTTGGGAACACCAATCAACCTAACCTACATGTCTTTGGACCTCTCTAACATCAATACAAAAAAAAATATCACGTTGATGAAGAGTAAAAAAATTATTGTTTTAATTAATATTGTATCCTTAATAGGGTGGGACGGTGGTGTAGTGATTAGCACTGTCGCCTTGCACCTCCAGGGTCCGGGTATAGAAGATGAGTGAGTGAGTAAGGGATAAATGTACATTATACACACTGCTATAAATCAGAAAGGAAATCCCAAATGTTATAAATACATTGTTAAGATTTAAATCAATTCAATTCAACATAAATTAATTCCTACATTTGTACAACCTGGGGGATATGATAATATTATACTGCCATATATAAATATAAAAATCTCTCTCTCTGTATATTGGACAAATAATCCATTGTTAGTTTTTTTTTAAATAATTTTGTATATTTTATATATACTATTCTGTAGTTACTGCATATACACATTGTATAGCCATGTTACATACTATTACAATATTTACTGTATTTACTGTATGTATATATACAGTTTATACAGTATATTCTGTATATATACACAAATATATAAAACTCTTTTATTTAACCTGCATCTCATTATTTGCACAATGAAAATATTTGCACTGATGTATATACACTACTATTTGCACTCCGGGTAGATAATAAACTGCATTTCATTGCTGAGAACCTGTACTATGCACTGGCAATAAAGTTGTACCTATCTTCCTAAAAATCTGCAATAATACAGGATCAAAAATCTCGGTAAGAAGTCATTGATTGGTTTGGCCAACATATTTCCGTAAAGATGTTTAATTTGGTAATGCATAAAATGAAAATAAAAACCCTTATTTATATATCCTTGTTTATTAAATTACGTTCTACTATTACAAGCAAACTGAATATCTATAACACGTGTTGCACATCACTAGAAACATAATTAAGTGACTATTTTCTGCTCCGTTACTGTAGGTGTTCATTTAACACAGAACAAAATTGAATTTAACACCACACTAATTTGTCTAATTTGTCAAACTGGGTGTTAGGATGGCGCAGTATATGGCGGCACTAACATCTTAACAGACTCCCTACTGCTAGCTGCGAAGCTGCTACATTAATAAGACGGATTGGAACAAAGCCACTACGGGTCAGCTCGGATTATATTTCATCAATGTGATATTTGCATGAAGGTGAGCTAATTAAAGCGTGGGATAAGGTACAAATATTGTCTGCATGTATATGTGTGTTACATTAGATACAATGTAGATTAGTGTGTAATATTGTAATAAAGCAGGTTGGATCATGTTACACCTGTGTGACCTGGTAAAAGATGACATACACAGTGGAATTGAGCTATAGGTGTGATACAGACAGGCACCTGAAGTGAACAAGGGTCACGTGACTTCCAGGTTCTAGCCTATGAAAAATATATATATAAAGCACAAAGGCTCAGGGTAGAAATGACAATGAAAGGTTTAAGGGAAGAGAGGAGAGTTAGGGCTGAACAGTTGAGGTGTAAGGAGTACAAAGGAAACGCACGTGAGAGAGCAGGTTTAATTAGGAATAGGACACAGCCACCATATTTGTGGCAACTTGAAGTGTGACTGGAATGACAAAATGAGCTCTGTGTGTGTGTGTGTGTGTGTGTGTGTGTGTGTGTGTGTGTTGCGGTCCATGTGGCCACAAAACATTAAATACAGGATTAACGTGTTTCAAAACAGCTGTCAACATCTGGCTTAGGCTTATGGAAGTGTCAGAGTGAATGTTTGCAGGAATTATGAAGGTGTATGGTGATCTGGGTGTGATCGTTTTGTTGTGCAAGAACTACACACGAGCTGTACAAATGCACACACACACACACACACACACACACACTCACTCACCCGAAATCCTGGTCCATGGACTTGAAGAAGAATTTGTAGCTATTGACGGGCCGATTGCTGAGCACATTTTTGAAGTCTGCGAGCGTGACTTTGTCGGGAGAAACGGCGAGTTTGACTAAATAAGGAGTCTCCTCCTCATCGATGTGATAGATGATCTTAGTCTCCGCCATGAGCGCGCGCGCCTGCGACACTAATCATTGACAGGCTCGCGGCTGCGAAAAAAAAAAGAGAAAACCGAAACAGAAAAGCGTTACGGCTCGAGACGACGCCTAATAATAATTCATCTAAAAACCATATGCATCAGGAACTACTCGGCGGGATCATGGCGACATGTCGCGGTCTCGCGGATCACGTCGGAAAGCAAATAAGCTCGCCGCTCTCGCGCTGGTCGCGCGCAGACATACTCGAGTGCGCTGCGCCGTCCGGCGTCACGGCGTCAGTGTGGCTCGCGCGATACGGCGGGCGCGCGGTCAAACAGGAAGGGCCGCTGCTTAGCACCGCGCGGCCGCGTCCCAATTCAGTCCGTGCACTACTACTACTACTACTACTTCTACTACTTCCCTCTTGCCCTACTAAATACGACGTCAAAACGCAACGCCGTCTAGGGTTACCATAGTTACCATAGGTGGCGTTTTGATTTTGACATCCTACTTAGTAGGGGAGTAGTGTGCGGTTTTGGACGCAGCCACGTTCTAGCGTAAGGCGACTTTATAAATAAAAAGAAGAGCCATTCTGCCCTCTAGTGGTGGAGTAAACGCATCACACGTTGGCTTTGTCTGGTTTTTGTCCATTTCATAATCAGGGGATTTTCCACAACAGCGATCCTGAAAGATCTTTTTCCCCCACTGTCTGAACTCTGGAACAGTGCAAGAACTGGAAAAAATTCTCCATAACCACATACACTTTCCGCACATTGCACAGTGAATTAAGGGATTATGATTACATTTTGAATTTTTGGAAAGCATGTGCTTCTGAACTCTGTGACATTTGTATGTATTTGGATTTTTTTTATATCTCTACAAAATGTCTGGATTACAGTAATAAAACATTTTTTTTATAAAGACCATATAGCAGCCATTATCAAACTTAAGAAGGCTGCAAGGTGCAGTGTAATAATCCATCCACATGTACATAATGCGTAGAACAAAAGAAATGCTGATATCGATTCTCCATTAATAGCTTCCTTTTGTCATTATTACGATTATGAATAATCTGGGTTAAAAATATGTCAGATAAATTTAAAAATAACATGGATAAATAAAAACATATTAAATCCTATGTTTTTGTTTTATTAGTTCAGATTACTTTTACATAAATATTATGAATATAAATGTTTAATCATGAATAGTTAATTGTAATTTGAAACTTTATTACCAAAATGAAAATTTTAAGCTAACTTTATTTATTATAATAGATCTCTCATGGCTCACCCTTTCACACTTTGGGTAAACTCACTCATCATCTATACTGCTTTATCATGTATCATATCTTTGGACTGTGGGAGAAAACCGGAGTGCCTGGAGGAAACCCACCGAACATTGGGATAACACGCTAATTCCATGCACACAGACCCGAGGTGTGAATAGAACCCTGACCCTGGAGGTGCAAGGTGTCAGTGCTAACCTCTACGCCACTGTGCCACCTTTTTGGGAAACACTGCCATAAAGAATTGTAGTGAATAGCAGCCAGGTTATCCTTCCGAAACATTACCTATACAGTTAATTGTGCACTACCTACGGTAATCACCTAAAATTATATTTAAAAAATATATTGCATTTTTAGCAAAAATAAAAAAATATTCCTCCCAAGGGGCACCTCAGCCAAAAATGGCAACTGAGCAGATGCTCAGGCAACTTTAACTCTGCAATTCTGTGCATACACGCGCTGAAGCCTGAAACCCACCAAGCACAGGAAGCAAATGCAAATCTACACACACACGCTGGAGGTGAGATTGGAACTCCTCAACCATGGAGGTGTGAGGCAACAGTGCTAACCACTAAACCACCGTAACAATTCATCTTACAGCGTAGTTTATTACAATGTAATTATTCGTTTATTTTGTATCCTAAATTGAATGGGTCTGTTCAACCTACACTAATGTGAAAATAATTAGTCATATAAATAATCATCTACCTCTCTAATAAATATACAAAATACATTTTCAAAACTGTGTGAACACCTGATCATCACACTCATACAGTATCTGGTCCTTCCCCAGACTGCTGCTACCAAGTTAATGCATAAAATGCATTTGTACTGTATTATGTAAATTTACAGTTTCCCTTCACTGGAACTAAGAGGCTCAAATCTGTTTCAGCAATGACAATGGCCTGTGCACAAAACCATCCCTATGAATCATTTTATAAAGCTTGATTAAAGCTAGGTCATGTTAATAATATTTTACCCTTTGGTCATAAAACTAAATCAAATCCATGCAGAAATGTATAAGACAACTATAGCTCATTGTACACTTTACAAAGTCTGAATGAGGCCTTGTGAATTGAGCAGAAACACCATGTGGCCACTGGGCATCTTATATGTAGGCTTAATTGACATCATATTTGTATTATTATTATTATTATTTATGGCCATAAGCATATTTGGTATGACCCAGTTCTATAATGGTGCATAATCATATAGGCGTATTTTATATTTGGTTTTCGTAGATTTCCTGGCCACTTTATTAGGAACACCCTTGATTGTTCATGCAATTCTACTGTACAATCAGCTATGTGCACAGCATTATAGCAATGCATAAAATCATACAGATACCGAATGGAGAGCTTTAGTTAATCTTCACATCAATCATTATCAGAATGGGTGAAAAGTGATCTCGGTGACTTTTACTGTGGTATGTTTGTTGGTGCCAAACTATGACCACTGTAGTCTCACACTTTTAGCTGACAAGAGTGGAAACTGATGAGTTCCTCTGTTGTTGTTGTCCATCCACCACGAGTTTTGGTGAGTTGTCCGTTCTGAGAAGCTTTTCTGCTTGCCATGGTTGTAAAAAAAAAAAAAAAAAAAAAAAGTGTTTATTTGTGTTACTGTTGAATTTTTTGTCAGTTCAAACCAGTCAGGCTATTTTTCTCTGACCTCATGAACAAGGCATTTCTGCTAATAGATTTTTTTTGTTCCAAACATTTTGTGTAAACTCTATAAACTATTTTGCAGGACAATATCATTCTGATTATTGTACAATAATAAGTAAATATATACTTATACATATAAAAGATTTGATGATATATGTAGTTAACAGACATCTCTTTTAATGAAGCAATAATGAAAATGTATATTTATACCTGGATACTTATATTTAATTGATTATGTAAGAAATAAAACATTGTTCCATGGTATTACACATAAATCAAAATGCAAAAAATAATGCATCACTAGGTAGTTAATTAAAATAATGTAATCCTTTGTAAATTGCTCTGGTATAAGTAGAATAAAACACTTCAGGAACTCACTCAACCTATACCACTTATGTGTACAAGGTCGTGGGGGTCCTGGAGCCTATCCCAGAAGACCTAGGGCACAAGGTGGGCTACACCCTGGACGGGGTGCCAATCCATCGCTTCATACATGCTCATTCACACTACTGGCACACCCCTACTTTGGGGGTGCCAATTAGCCTAATCCTCCCATAGTCTTTGGTCAGTGGGAGAACATTGTGAAAAAGTTACCTGTGCACTGTGGCTGCACATCTCCTTGGTCAAAGGTTTGATTCCTGTCTCAAGTCTGTTACTGGAGTTTGCATGTACTCTAATTTCTTCCCACAGTCCAAAGATATGCAGTGTAGACTAACTGCTGTTTCCAAATTTCCCAGAGTGTGTGCTTGAGATGAATTGGTAAGCCTGTCCAGGTTGCACCCTGCTTCGTGCCTCAAGAACCCTATACGGAGCTAGCGCTATAAGAATGAAGGAGTAACTGAAATTAATTTAAAAAGTGAAATTTTCATATATCCTAGATTAATTAAATTCAAAGTGGAATATTTAAAGCCTTTTTTTGTTTTAATTTCCAAGCCACAGACGTAAGCCACAGAAGTTTCCAGCTAAAAGGGCTGATTGTTCGCAGAATGCTGTATCAAAGCGTATTGAACAAAAGCATAATAAGAAGATAGTCAAGCAATGCTGATTCAGGATTTTGAAGTATTACTTGGAATAAGGGGGAAAAAATGGACTATTGCTCAGTGGTCCAAAGCCCTCTTATCAGATGCAAGTAAATTTTTCATTTCATTTGGAAATCAGTTCCCTGAGTGTAGAGGAAGCGAGAACAGGCACAGAATCCAAGTTGTTTGAAGTCCAGTGTAAAGTTTTCACAGTCTGTGATGATTTGTGGTGCCATGTCGTCTGCTAGTGTTGGGCCACTATGGGTTATCAAGTCCAAAGTCAACGTAGTCGTCTAAAAGTAGGTTTTAGAGCATTTCAAGCTTCCATCTTTATGGAGATGACGGTTTCCTTTTCCAGCCGAACTAAGAACCTTCCCAGAGTGCTAAAACTGCAACAAACTGGACTTGATTAATCAGCCACCCCCATAGAGGATCTATGCGTTATTATCAAGAGGAAGGTGGGAAACACCTGACCCAACAACACAGACAAGGTAAAGGCTGATATTAAAGCAACCTGGTCTTCGTTAAGGCCTCAGCGATGCTGCAGGATGATCGACTCCATACCTTACAAAATTGGTGATGTAATTGATGCTAAAGCAGATCTGACCAGGTATTGAGTACATAAATATTTCATAACATAATATTTCAGAATTTTGGCATTATACAGTGGTCTCCAAATCGGAGCGTTCGTTTTACCGCCGCGGAGCCTCGGCGACGGCATGTGGGTTTGTGCGTTTGC
>JAQMYL010000015.1:8290446-8314954 GCA_030014365.1 Clarias pachynema | reverse complement strand
CTTTCATGCACCTTGTGCTGAATGATTTTAGTCACAGAAACAAATCCTAACATTTTGCTCTTTTAAAGTACAAGTTACAGTAAATCCTTTTTTGATCTCTTGAGCTGTAACGTATTCTTATGAAAATTAAACCATAAATGCTTGAAATATTTCGCTTTTAATAAATTTAGAGTATGTTAAAATGTAATTTACAAAGTTAAAGTAAATTACAAAAAAACATGTCCATGATATTTAAATTTTTTTTAGATAAAGTGTATATGAAATACACACCTTAAAGGCTTACTGTATCTTTGTTTATTTAACTGCATTTCTATTACCAGCTAATTAAATTTATTTCATTAAATAAATTTACTGAAACCGGACCTGTGTGAGACAGGAGAGGTTAAATGTCTGTGATGTTTAAACAGCAGGGAGCAGCACTGACACACAATACTCTCTACACACAGTCAGACAATCTTTTATAAAAAAAATTTTTTACACAGTCAGACAAACGTTTTCAGGAAATGACATAAAATACCATCACAGCACCCTGAATCAGAGAAAATCTAATATTACTGCTCTGTGAATAGAGAAAGGATGATTAAAGTAAAATAATTTTTGGTTAAATTTTTGATTGTGTTGACAAACTTACCGCAGGAATCCATTTAATTAAAATAAAATTCAGACTTCATTTGTAATAATTATTTCAACATTTAAACATTATTGTTATTTTTAATATTGTGCATAATAATATTCAGTTTTTTTGCTTGTTTGTTTTTAAGTGAGCAATCAAACTGGCTAGTATCGAAAAAATAAATGTAATCACATTGATGGGGGAAAAATCATGGTAATAATTGACAGTTAATGTTTTGTAGTTGTTATTAATGGTGGTGATGGTTGTGGTTGTTGTTTGGTATATGGTTCCTGTAACAACATAAAGCATCCCAATGGTTTAACCATGACAGATTCTCTAAATGGCATTAATCTCTGATCATTTTCTATTTTAAATGTGAATTTATTCCTAATTTCTCAAACATACAGTATTGTGGAAAAGTCTTGAGCCAACCATTTCTTCATATTTTGCTTCCAGAAAGAAGCAAATTTAATTTAATTTAAATTAATATTAAGAAATGAGGAGGTGTCTCAGTGGTGTAGTGGTTAGCACCTCCAGGGTCGAGGGTTCGATTCCTGCCTCAGGTCTGTGTGTGTGTAGTTTGCGTATTCTCCCTGTGCTTGGTGGGTTTCCTTCTTGTACTCCAGTTTCCTCCCACTGACCAAAGACTATGGGAGGATTAGGCCTTCTCAAATTGCCTGTAGCGTGTGCCCTGCAATAGATTTACACCCAGTCCAGTGCGTATTGTGTCCAAAGTTTCCTGGGATAGGCTCCAGGCTTCCTGGGACCCTTTAACATTTAACATTTGAGCCTTTTACTACGACATTTATTGAAGAAACATCTCTCAGACATTTATTGAAGAAACATCAGGATATTTCATTGCAATAAGAATTTGTCTTAGTAAAGATCAGGCACTTAAGACAATCTCATACTGTAGACACCTGCTTCAGAATGTTGGCACATTCAATCATTTGTTAGAAGTTGACAATGTGACCAGAAAAAACCTGGGATTGTGAGCATAATTTGTTCCGGAAGCATGCTTGTATATCAAAGCACTCATATATCAAAGCGAGTGCTGAGACCGGGGTGGGGGGGTGGGGGGGGGGGTCTGAATTCAGAGAAACAAGCTCTGAATGTCACTATGCATAACATTTTCATCAGTTAGAAACGCACTATCCAGATGACAGAAGGGACAGTTAAATGTTAGTGTACAATGTAAAAATTTAGTTAAAAAATACAATTAGCTATGATGGGAATACAATGAAATAAAAGGAAAAAAGTGACTTAAATTCCTTTCATCACAATCCAACAGTAGTGTTGCCTTGTTTTTCCTAAATGTATGATATAAAAAATAAAAAAATTCAATTTTATACAAGTTGATAGGTTTATTATAAATGCATTAAAAAATTTAAAGGATTCTGATAGCCCTATATAGTGTTTTATATTTGAGATGTTTCAAATCTAGATGAGTATATAATGTTTAGGCTGCAGTTGAACTCATTTAGGTAGGAGGATATACAGAGAGGGTTTTAGGGGATAAAGGTAATAAGTTGGGCATAATCGTTTATCATGTAGACACAAGCCCACGCGCACACAGACACATGGACACACACAACAGCTTCCGGACAAAGCCAGAGAGAGGACAGGAAGGGGGCTACTGTGTAGGATGACTTTCACACACACACACACACACACACACACACACACACACACACACACACAAAAATGCTTTACACACACATGTGGTTACAATATTATAGTTAACAGTATATGTGTGCACGGATGTTGACTATAAGAGACCGAGCATGGGAGATGATTACCCACAATACTGCTTGTATTTCAAGACCACGCTCATTAAAAGTTCAAATTTATTTAAAAATTTTGCTCGTCTTGCGACACTCGCAAGACCAAGGAACTCACAATCCAAGGTTCCGCTGTATATTGAAAATGTAGTTAATGGGCATCATATGATATTTTTTGTTACACGTCTGTGGTGTCTTGCATAAATGGCTAATTGCAGAAACACTTCCTTGTCCATATTAACACTGTTCCTGCATTTCTGGGTCTGTCACTATACTCATAAAGGCTATATTTTACAGTCAGAGTCGGCAGGAAGTCCAGAAAATGAATGTCAATGACCTCCACCAGTTTTTTTATGTCTCCTCCAACAAGTATGCTTCCTCCTGATAAATGCAAAGAGCAGCACTACTTTAAAACAGAAACGCATCTTAGCACTTGATGCATGCATGAATTTGAGATTATTTATAATGAATTTACAACAAATTGCTTCCCTGATTAATGCACTCCTTACCCAGTCACTGACATTTGGTTGATGGCCCCTGCTAGTAGTTGTGGTTGTGCCATATTCTTGCTTATTTTTTAAAATAATCTGTGAAATCTTTTTAACTACTTTTATGACTTTAAATGACACCAGAATTAATGTAGTGTATTTGGAGTTAAATAATTATGCAGTAACATCCTCTATGTTTTCATTTACAAAGCAATTTTACAAGCTTTATAAGTGTTCCCTCACTTCCACATAATGGGTATTTTGTGTAATTTTATGACATAAACAGCTTAGCCAAAAAAAAAAAGGCTGAGTTTGGATTTAAATAAGCAAATATTTAAGAGCCTTTGATTGGATAATTACTGGACTGATTAATATCTTTCAGTTGTCAGCAATTGTTTCCCCCCTAACTGATGCCATGAGCTGCTTCTCCTCCCTTAAACAACAATGTTGGAAGACGTTTACTATGGTTGGGCCAAATATGTTACTGTGTTTCAGATGGGTCAAATTATTGGCCTGCATCAAGGATGAAAGCAACTAAGAAGAACTAACTAATTAAGAAATTACTGGAATTTAGAACTGTCCAACTCATTATTGAAATCTTAAAGGATAGTCATGAACTGTCAAGTGGAGGAAACGTGGTTGGAAAAAATGACGAATTACTATAATCTGAGATCACTTAATGCTTGGTGAAATTGCACTGTAAAACAAAATCAACAGCAGAAACAATAGCTATGTTTATTAGCGAAAGTAAGAGCATTTCCACATGCACAATGAGACAAAACAGCTGTGTGGCCATAAAAAAACACTTGTTACTGAGGCTAATAAAAAAAAAACAGGCTTTAATTTGCTAGGAAGCAGAAAGATTGGACTTTGGAGCAATGGATAAAGGTTATGTGGTCTGCTGGGTCCAGATGGACCCTATACCAGAGTGATGGGTGCATCAGGGTATGAAGAGAAGCACATAAAGCCATGCATCCATCACGCATAGTGCCCGCTGTACAAGCCTCTGAAGGCAGTGTTATGATCTGGGATTGCTTTAGTTGGCTAGACTCAGCAACGTAATGTGGCAATAAAATAAAGTCAGCTGATGACCTAAATGTTTTGCATGTTCTTTATTTAGTACCATAAATGCTGTTATTAATACCCCAGACCTCTTTTTCAATATTGCTGACATTATATTTCACATTACACCTCAATCAGCCCATGTCCCTCTCTCTTCTTGATGATATCAGTCATTTTAAAACCAACAAATTAACCTTTCCAACTCATCAGTCATTTTAAAACCAACATATTGTTCCTTTCCAACTCATCAAAGATATTTTGATTCAATTGGCCCTAGTACCCTGGCCTTTGTACAGTAAATCGTTGCCTAGAAATAGGAGCTAAGCCAGTTGATTTAAAACATGCTGTAGTGCAGCCTCTTCTAAAAAAGCCAAATTTGGACAAACTGGTCCTTTTCAGTCAGCCTTGGAGGACTTTCTTCTTCCTCTGTTCTTCTGACCTGTGGGGATCCACAAGGGTCTATTTTTGGTCCATTTTCTTTTCTCTACATACACTTCTGCTAGGATAAACAAATATTTTCTTTTGATCCCACTGCTTTGCTGATGACACACAACCTCTGAAGGAATACTGTATTAAATCTTTTCTGTCCTCTGTGAAGGTTATTAAAGCATGGATATTCTTGAATTTTCTCAATCTAAATTAATATAAAACAGAGATTGTGTGTTTTGGATCTGTTGATTCCCTTGGTTCCATAAATAATGACTTAGTTCCATTAGCACCCTGTTATAAACCATGTGTTAGGAATCTCAGTGTGATTTTTGACAGTGAGTTTTAATTTAAGAAACAGATCTGGATGAAATCTGGCTTTAACCAGCTGGGAGTTTTTGGCTAAGATCAAACCTTTTTTTTTTTTTTCATCTATTACCCACTGTGAGAAAGTGGTCCATGCTTTTATTTCCTATTGTCTAAATCAATGGATCTTAACTGCTTTCTCAGCTCCCAGTACACCTGATTTAATTAGTCATCTAATTAACAGCCTTTTCTTAAATTAAGTGGGTGTATGAGAGCAGGGGAAACACTAAAATATGTAGGTCAGTGGTCCTCCAGGAATAAGGTTGAGACCCACTGGTCTAGATTACTGTAACGCATTATAGACTGGAATCTGCCAGTCCTCCCACTCGCTTCTCCAGCTGGTCTAAAATGCTGCTTCTAAGCTGTTGACATAAGCATGATCACATGATCAGAATCTTTTCATGTCTCTTCACTGGCTCCCAGTTTGTTACGGAATTGATTTTTAGATTTTACTTTTTGTTTTTAAGTCCTTAAAAACCTTGTATCTCTCTGAGCTTTTATTCTCTCATATACCCTCTAGGACACTTAGATCCTCTGACCAGAGGCTCTTGGGTGTTCTAAGGTCTACCTATTTATATTATGTCTTCATTTGTCATGTTTTAAGGTTGTCTTTTATGTATTGAATGTTTTCCTTCCTTTTAAATTGTTATTCAGTCCTTGGTGGCAGGGCTATATTTTAGGACTCAAAGTGTGAAAGCTTGACACTTGGAGCATAAGGAATAATTTTTTCATATTAATTGGCCACCACAGAGTCCTGACCTTAACCCCACTGAAAGTCTTTGTGAATGTCTGGATGGAAATGTTGCGATGTTGCACATTTATGAAAGTAATTCAGTGGCAAATGCATGCCCTGATCAAAGCAAAAAAAAGTGGTCCAGATATGTATAAATATATATAATATGATGGGGCCAGACAGCCCAACATTTCATTTACAAGTTGTAACACTACAAAATATGGAAAGAGACATTACCATATTAAAGGCATAAAAACAAACTCAAGCAAAGTTCTTCAAAAATGTATTTTATTAAATTCATTCAAGTGCCATGGTTTGTACAAAGCTTTTCATACCAGTAGAATCTGCTCTGCCTTCTTGTAGCCATTTCGATGCCGTTTCCTAAAAAGCACTGCATAAAAAAAGCTGTAATGCCACCTAAGATCTTATGAATCAGTGTGATGTTTCTCAAAAGCCCAAAACTGAGACATAATGATCAGCGTTGTATGAGACTGTAATTGCAAACCTGGGCCATACTAAGAGAAAATAAAATGCAATGTATTAAAATGCAAACTAAATACACATAACTGTGTCAAATCTGCCTAATGTGCATTTCTAGGCCTAATTATAAAAAAAATTAAAAATAAAATTCTCAGTGTGTCTAGCTCATGTGACAGAATAAAAAAAATTGCATAATGCCGTGCACATAAACATTAAAACTAAGTAAAAATAGACTACTGAAAGGCTTGGAAAATAGCACTAGAAATACATGGAATATTTATGCACATACATAAAAGAGACATAACGTTCATACCACTTACATAAGTACACAACCTCGTGGTTTACCTCTGGAACTACAAATAGTTAACTTCCTGAGTGTTCCGAATCACACTTGCTCAGACACATTTCATTTAGTTTCAGCCAAAGCATTCAATGCTTTTCTTTTAAAAAGTACCATCAGATGAGCTCAGGTTAGCAGGGCCAAACTGCCATCAGTATCTATTTACCTTATTACCTTCATTGCATTTGTTTTTCATCTATTATAACAAATTAGAACTGGAGCAGACTATATTTATACCATATAAAATGTTGACTACTGACCTTTAAATGACACTTACACAAATTAGGTTTACCTCAAGGAAAACATTTTTGCCCACATCACTGCAATTCATTCATTACATTAGAAACAGACATACAACAAGCAAACGGTGTTTAGACTTGGAGAGTCTCCTTTTAACTGTAAAGCTTCATTGTGGAGTTTTTTTTCTGAATCCTGTAGAAAATGCCCTGGACCAGCCAGCAGCTTGCCGTCAGTTACTTCTTTGAAAATTTCTCCATTTCTAGCAAAGATAGAGAAACAGAATGTGAGAGAAAGAAGGAAAAGTGCACAGTTATATCCCAGCACAATATAATCACCTCTGTTGAGATCGATCTCTTTTGGGGTACAGTAGTTGTTCATCTCCACCCTCTCCTTCATTATGTTGTTCTTGTAGTCTGAAACAAAAAAACAGTAGAAAGGTCCTATATTTATAGACCAACATGTAAAAAGACATCTTCTTTTTACATAATACAAATAGATAGGTTATTTAGTTACTTTGCCTAAATTCCACAAATGTCTCAGATGCCCGAAACGCATTTAAATGTAAGGTCTTTTTTTTTTTCATTAGGTTTTTATTTTTATTTATTTTTTATTATTACCAAGTCTGACGTCTTGATTGAAGGTTCTCATTTCAGTACCTTGCATTTCAATTTCCATCCTGTGATTCCTGTTTAAAACATATACATGGTACATGATACACCGTTAAGAAAAGAAGTTCTTTATTATGTAGTATATGTACAGTATTTTGCAAAAGTCTTGAGCTACCCCTCATTTCTTCATATTAATTCAAATTTCATTATGCAGTTATGTAACAACCAGTGTACTAATCACCGGGCTGATCATCTCTCATCATCGGCATCTGTTTCTCACTGGTTCATGACTTAAGTTAGATGTTTTTATGCTTGAAAAACTCCTAGGCCACTGTGTGGCTTTACAAACAAAAAACATTTCTCTGAAACTGATCATGTACAGGGACTAAACTAAAAATGAGAGCCAAAAACCAGGGCCAAAAAAAAAAAAAAAGTCCTGAAAGACTATTCCTCAAGATTACATTCAAAGATCTGAGAATCTGGATCTTTGAAAGCAAAGTATGAAGGCGTGGGGTGGATCAAGAAAACTTGTTGGCATCAGGACGTGCTGTTATTGGAATATAGTCAACTTCATTTATGTTGGACCACATCATGCCAAGGTATTCCTATGCCAGCACACCCGAAGTTCTTTTAGTTTTTACATGAAGAAATCACAGAACAAATACAGTCCAATAATAATCTGGTAAGTAGTTCAACATTCCGCTCCTCACCGGTCAGCTCTCTGAATGTCATACTCCAGCCCTGAAAAACAGCAGTAGCAGTATTTCCTGTTTAGAATCATTCTTGAAGTCATGACCTACTTTTTTCATGTGGCTAGTACATTTGGTTAACCAAAAGTATAAATCATGGCACTACCTTTCTTTTTGCAGTGTTTTGTGGTCATGATGATTCCTATGAGCATGAACAGTAGCAGCAGGAAGAAAACCAGTATGTAACCAGCCTGGTGTACGAAGTGAGTCTGACTCTCAGGAAGGATGACATTAAACACATGTGAGACCTCCACCTTGTTTACCTCTGCACCAGAGAAAAGGAAAAAAAAACAGCATGCAGTACAGTTAGTATAATTACTAGCCTTGTTTGTGGGTCAGGTAAGCTCTGGAAACAACTAGAAATCACAGAAGACTTGTGACCCAGTTACATTCTACAGCTTGAAGGAGAATTATCCTGTCTCTTAAACAGCTACAGTGTGCAAGCGGTTTGTTTTTCCCCTACACACGCGTGCCAGAAAGGAAAGAGCAAGGAGGAGCTGGGTTTCGTGTCAGAATGACTCTCGGGCAAAATGCGTTCCAGACCTGATCTCATCCAGCTGCAGTGAAGAAGAAAACATACGGACCAGCAAAGAGAGGGAGACAGAAGGAAAGAGGAGAAGGAGGAGAGATGTGTTGTTTGTGGTCAGCCAGTCTGTAGATCTGCTCTCCATTTTGCTAGTTACCGTTTACAATAATCGAAAAGTCAGATATTATGTCATTGATCGCTTTGCCATACGTTTGTTCTATTTTATGCAAAAAAACATGAAAGAATTTGAAACACAAATCAACAAAAATGAGCATTTCTGTCAAATGACCTGATGATTGATTCCACCTGAAAGTAGGATTTGATTAGACGTGACTCAACTAATAAAGGAAATGACTAACAACTGAACTGTGGCATTAATCTTGTTCATATGATTCAAAACCTCCACCCACTTGGATATAGTGGATTTGAACTATTTGGAATAGTTCAAAGTTGTTATAAATTTGTTACAATATATTTTATACCACATGGCTGTGGAATTTGTGAATTACAAGGTATGATTAATTTTCTATAACAAGATAAGTCTAACAATAGTTCTGGCCAAACATACTGTAAATAACACAACAATATTATGGTACTTGTTGAAATAAAAATAATAAATGTATAGTAACATACGCAGGGAGTGGTATGGTATAAGTCAAGCCTTACTATAAATGAAATAAGAAAACCAGTTATTTTTAACAAATACAAAAACCAACTTATGATTAATAGCATATGTTCTCTTCATGGATTCATTCGAGTTTCCAGTGTCAGTGACCCGAAACAAGAAGTAAGTTTTTCCACAATGGGAAAGTCTTCAGGATACACAAATTTGCACTTTCTAGTTTTTGATCGACTTGAAGATAAAGAAAAAAACAAGGAGGATGAGAAACCAACTGATGACAGATGCTGAGACATGCTGTAATAACTTCAACAAAAATAAAAATTATAAATGGTTAGAAAGTGTGATTAATAAAAACGAGTAAAACAAATTAGTGGCAAAATGCTGGGGTATGAGCATTTCAAAAGCATTTCAGGAAATATTTAAAATATTTCAAGCCTTAGGCTTACAGCTCATAAAAAGAAAAACAAATCTAATATCTCAAAAAATTATCATATGTTTTAAAATAAGTCAAAGAAGTATTTATAATATAGAAGGTATGCTCATTTATGCACTTGATACTTGGGTGGGGCTGCTGTAACATGAATTTCTGCATGGTGATTATCCCTGAGATGTTATTAAAGACCAGGTTTCTTTGATAGCAGCCTTCGAAAAAATCTGTATTGTTGGGTCAGGTGTTTCTCATCTTTCTCTTGACAATATCTCAAAGATTCTCAATGGTCTTCAGGTGAGACAAGATGGCTGGCTAATCAAATACAATAATATCATAAGTCCTGCTAGGAAAGGACATCAGCATCTCCATAAAGTTTGTCAGCAGATGGAAGCATAAAGTGCTGTAAAACCTCCTGGTAGACAACTGTGTTGACTTTGAACTGGAAATAATACAGTGGCCCAACACTAGCAGATGTCATGGCACCCCAAATCACCACAGCATGTGGAAAATTCACACTGGACTTCAAACAACTTGGATTCTGTGTCTCTCTTCTCTTTCTCCAAAGGGTGGAATATTAATTTCCAAATGAAATGAAAAAGTACTTTCATCTTTCTACATTGGATCACTGAGCAACTGTCAAGTTAATTATTTCCTTAGCCCAGGTAAGATGCTTCTGACATTGTCTCTGGTCCAGGAGTGGCTTGATACTAGGAATGTAACAGTTGTAGACCATTTCCTGAAAACATCTATGCATGGTGGCCCTTGATGCACTGACTCCAGCCTCATTCCGCTCCGACAATCATCTTAAGTCTGCGGTCATCCCTGTTGCTTGTACACCTTCTCCTATGACATGTTTCCCTTCTAGTCAACCTTCCATGAATATGCTTTGATACAGCACTCTGCAAACAGCCAGCCCTATCAGCTATAACCTTCGGTGGCTTACTCTCCTTGTGGAGGGTGTCGATAATCATCTTCTGGACAACTGTCAAGTCAGCAGTCTTCCTTATGAGAATGCTGAGCTAGACTGAGAGATTTAAAGTATTTATAATGTATGAATAGAAATTTACTGAAAATTAATTATTCTAACATTTCGAGATACTGGATGTTTTATTTTCATGAGCTGTAAGCCATAATTATTGAAATTAAAACAAAAAAGGATTGGAATGTTTCACTTTACATGTGAATTGGAAATAAGTGAGACTTCCATGTTTAGAATTTAATTATGAAAGAAAATTAACTTTGTCATGATATTATAATTTTTTTTTGCTCTTGCCTTCCTGGGATGATCTTCATGAGAGACAGTTTTATCATGGTGCTTGATGGGTTTTGTAAATGCACTTGATAATACTGTTCTTGCATTAACTATTCCAGAACAGCTGACCTTCATGTCTTGAAATAATAATTGACTGTTGTTGTTGTTACTTAATTACCTAATATCATACGTGTTATTTCATAGTTTTGAAATCTTCTGTATTGGTCTAGAATGTAGAAAATAAATCATTAACAAACAAAAAAATAACAATACAAAATGAATATACAGTTCATTTTAGGACTTGTTTATGAGTTTAAGACTTGTCTGTTTTTAATAATACTTAAGCCTCGCAAAACAACGACTTGTTCCCGCCTCTGCAACTCTTGAAAATATTTTGTGCCATGTCAGCAAGTGTCGGAAACGCTAAGCGTGAGTTTAACGGTGAGTAATGATAAAGTCAGCTTTTGGAAGCATTCGTCATTAACATTATGCGTAATTCTGTACTCACTAGCCACATTATTACCGTAACCATATGTGTTATCTGTATTTTAGGGGATTTCATATATTTATATGGGGCTTATTCATACTTGAAGATATGCATCCCAAAAAGAAAAACCAGCAGACCAAGACTAAACAGCACTAAAACCTGTAGAAGATGTTCACCTTTCTTTACTTAAAAAGGAATGCAGGGAAAATGCTTCACTCTTAAGTTGAGATGTGGATCTCTCAAAACCAACCAGCCTTCTTTGATGGCACCGCCAGCCAGATGTTGTACAGATGTAGCATACTTCCTTTTCCACACCGAGATACGCATTTGCCACAGCAATCTTGTGTGATACAGTCATATACCACAAGGCTAAACTCGCATCACTCGCTCTGAAAGTAAAAGTTTATTGCTTCGTTCTGCAGAATAAGTTCAGACATTCCTTAAATTGAGAAATATTCGTCTTCAGCAAACCGGTATCTTTCATAAGCTTTTCATACTCAACATAAAGCCCAAAACAAACAACCTCTCTTCCTGAGCCTTCGTCTTATTTTAGAAATGGTGTGTGATTTAGTAGGAGTGTACCTTTTTAAAAACAAAACCATGGGAATTATTCAAGGAATGAAATTTAAAAGGCAAAAAGTAAAATCTTTTCGTGCCACTAAAAAGGCATTCCAATTCCCATGTCACAGTCCGTCAATCATGAAAGCCAGACTAGACTGAGAAATAAAACACAGGAAATCATTAGTCGAGGAAATGAGCGCGAGCACTTTGAAGAGCGATAATGAGACATGGAGCACGCACAACATTTGCATGGACCGTATTCTTTGGAATTCTTGCAAACAGATCATTTTAAACTTTTCTTCTTTTAGTGTCAAAACTACAAGTTCAAATCAACGCCCCAGTTTTAGCAATAACAATGAGGCCACAAATTCCAGACAGTCTATTTTCCAAAACAATTTGGAGGCAATGCCACATACTCACATCCTTATTAGACGTTTAGCATTATTTTAAAATGTAGTCATGTTTGAAATGTTTTTCTTAATCTATTTTTTTCTTCATAGTTGACAATACAATATATGGACATCCAGCTGATCGCAACCATATGTGCTTTATGAACATCCCATTCCAGATTTAATGCACACTTTGCTGATATAATAACCTCCCCATCTCTTGGGACGGATTTCTACTAGACCACATGTGGAAGTAATGGTCTTACTATTTTCCATATAGCATGTCCATGAATGGCTTCTGTACCTGTCAGTCCAAAATCAAATCAAGTGTGGCTACTGTGTCTGTCTGGTGCAGTAAAGGAAATTGTCCGTCACACACATAAAGCTAACACTTAGAGTATATTGATTGAAATTACCCATACTATCATAAATATATTGTAAAACATGACCGCTTTGTGCCATACTGGTGTTTACTTTCATTGCTTTATTTCATTTACTGAATTATTTTGGTAAAGCCATATTAAAACCATTAGTGCGTAAAAAGATACTGACTGAAACAATAAACAATAAATTACCAGGGTCATTATCCATGTCCTGTGGTTTCTCTGTGGTTTTAGTATGTGTAATCTGAGTGGTCCGGGCCTCCGTAGGTACAGCTACAGGTGGCAAAGGAGGTCCCACGATCACCCGGAAGATGCGTCTCTCGTGCAGACCGCAGTAGTGATGGTGTAGGTGGCAGGAGTATAGACCTTTATCAGATGGCTGGATGTCATCAATTGTGAGGGAGAAATCTCCCATGGTAAAGGCATCATCTGAGATGTGCATCTTGCTGAGGTACAGAGGATTGTACTCCCGCTTCTCGCCAGACGCGTACAGATCGAGAAGCCGGTCTGCCTGGTCACGTCTCACCCCCGGACCCTGAAAGTCCCAGTGCACCACCTGCTGCTGGTCCTCCTTCTGGAGGTGCCCACCTCTCCAAAGAGGGAGTCGGTTAATACATGGCAAGACCACGCTGCTGCCCTCCAACACCACAATGACAGACTTTTCCCCATCCCATAGGCGCCTCTCCTTTCGAGCTGCAGGACAGGAATTTAAAACAAAATTGAACAAAACTGCAGATCAATTAAGTGTTTCAATCTCTCTGGAACTATTTGTCTTTATTTAATTATTTGTCTCTTGTACTGGTGTAAAGGCAGAGATTCCAAAGGGCAAACAATACTCAAGTAAAAGTAGAAGTCCTCCATTTACTGTACGTCTACTTGAGTAGCTCACTCTAGACTCATAATTAAAAAAAAAAACTCTTTCTTTCCTGATTGTGAACCTACTTTTTTGGTCACACCATACTCAGGTATAAGTAAAAGTACAGATATTTGCTGTACGATGTATAGGAGTAAAAGTAAAAATGTTTCCTGTAATAAAATGACTCAAGTACAGATACGTGAAATATGTACTCGATGACAGTAATAATGTAAATGTATTTATTTACCTTTGATAACAGCAGTTGTCGTAAATACACAATTATTTTGAAAATATAAATACCGTCTATTTCTAAGCTTCCTGAAATAAATTTTTCAACATTTTTCACATCTATTTGATGGCCTAATGATTCATAACAAGGTTAATGAACTAGACTTTGATATTTAACATTAGACCACAAAAAAACAAAACAGAATACCAAAACTAGAACTTACGTGACTTAGTGACGTTTAACTGGATTTTCATGGATTGGTCGATCTTGCAGTAATGGTGATGCAGGTTGCAAGTATACATGCCTTTATCATTCATATCTACATCTGCACAAAGTCAAACAAAATCACAAGCAAATTTAGTGAGAACAAAAAAAATGTGACAAGTCAATTACTGTGCACAATCAGGAGGATCGTACTGTGGATGATTAGAGAGAAGTTGCCGTCACTAAAGGCTTCTTTGGAGACAGTGACCCGGCCCTTGTTGTAGGCATTGTAGACACGTTCGGTTCCTCCTGAGAACATGTCCAGGACTCGCTCAACTGAATATTCAGGACGGTTGCGGTTCAGGTCCCAGTGCACCACCCGTTGCCGATCCCGAAGATAGTCCTGCCTCCACACCATTTTTTGGTTATGGCATGGGAGAACGACTCTTGAGCCCTCAGAAACGGTGATGTTCCTTGCATCCACCACAGAGCCCTGCGCTCCGACTTGGGCCCACACTATGACACACACATACAAAAAAAAAAAAAGAAAAAACACTAATGATTTAGTCTGTCATGTTCATTGTAGCACTAGGATTCATTTGGTTATTTAAGCTAATAGACTTACCATATGCTTTAACTGGAATACTTTTACACCTGTCCGTTTATGCAGCTATGCAATCAGCTAATTGTGTCGGCAAGGCAGGGCGAAAAATCTTCACTTAATGTTTACATGAAACATCATAAAAATGAGATCTCTGTGATGCTAGTATCTCTTAAACCAGTCATTAAAAAAAATTTTTAAATGGTCTTTTTCTAGTCTTCAGTCTGTGGCCATGATAGCTTCAGATTCTTTCCCTAACAGCACATACAAATCTGGATTATGTCTATCTAATATATAAAGTTACACTGACAAGATGTAGCATGGAGAGTGTTCGCTAATTGGTAATATGTCTCCGAGACATCGGCATTTAATCCGAAACTCCCCCAGACGATTTGGATAATGAATCAAAGCTGTAACGCACAGCCGGTCTCCAGCTAGGTTTTTGTTAACTACGACCTTTATTGTTCGGACCTTTTAGACTGCAAATATTTTGCTACCTAATGTAAAAACAATACTAACATCTTAAACTAGCTTTCTAACGTTGTGTATGTGAATAATGAAGAGTCACGATCCAAGTTAAGAAACTTTCATGTCGGAAAAACAACTCCAGCGCAAGAAGGAACATAGAAACAGTATGAGTAACCAGCGGAACTGTAAACAGTAAACATCAGTCTGGTCGAGAGAGCAAACAGTCTGGATTCACAAATGTGGATTTCGTGATCCACATATAAATAACTCTCCACAAACATATATTTCAGTGTACACAAAAATATTTATTTATTTTACAATTATTTACAGACTGATGGACAGGGCATTGGTGGGTCAATGGTAGGTTTCCCACTGGCCACGCGAAACGGCCGGGTTCAATTCCCACCCAATGCCCAAACCCCAGCCACTGGATGCCATGCCGGTCCTGAGCCCGGTTAAAATGGGAAGGTTGCGTCAGGAAGGGCATCCAGTTTAAAACCTGTGCCAAATTGTATACGGGATCATTTGGACCGCTGTGGCGACCCCCCCGATGGGAGCAGCTGAAAGACCAATTTTCACACAGAATTCCCTACAACCTTTTACATGGCCAATCCTACAATTTCGGCCAATCTCATAAACGTAAATTAGATCGTATAATTGAATGCTTGACTGCGCGGTATGATTATGCAAGTCTTCAAAACTCAAATATATTTACTCACTCTCACTCCTGTATTCAGGGTCGTGGGGTGCCTGGAGCCTATCCCAGGAGACTTAGGACACAAGGCGGGTACACCCTGGACAGGGTGCCAATCCATCACAGGGCACACACACACACACACACTCATTCACACACTATGGGCAATTTGGGAATGCCAATTGGCCTAATCTGCATGTCTTTGGACTGTGGGAGGCACACAGAGATGGGTATCGACCCTGGCTGCGAATCGAACCCGGACCCTGGAGGTGCAAGGCGACACCACTGTGTCGCCCTCAAATATATATAACTAATATGTGTAATCATGCACAACTGTAATGGGCTTATCATTCTGGTTCTCAACTTCCAGGCCCAGGAGAATCACCTGCTCATCTTAGTGTTTACCCTGCTTTATCACACCCAATTCAATTCAAAATGCTGTTAGTTAGCTGATTATTTCAATCAGGTGTGCTGGGAGCTGAGAAAACACTAAAATGTGCAGGAAAGGTGGTCTTCCAGAACCACTCACATAACTCACGGTTTCAGTTATATATCAGATTTCCACATAACTTTCCTGTGCAGGGCAGCAACCTGAGGCCGTTCCAAAATCTGTTCATTCCATTTACATATATACCAGTGGTTCATTCTCTCTGACTGGCATACTGCACCAATGCAATATAGTAATATTCGATCATACCTTTCAATTTCCACTCATGTGATTTGCTGAAAGTGTAGGAGACTTAAAATGAAAAAAAGATTTAATCAAAGAAAGATTTCTGTGTGCACTGAAGGACTTTTTGAAGGATTGAAGGATATTGAGGGATATTTGTCGTTCATTTTACTCTGGAGTTTAGGAGACCTCTGCCTGCCTGTCTGCCGGTGGTGGGCCAACCTGAAGTTAACCAAGCCGAGTGGTTTGATGAGCTGGGAAAGTAGAAGCGACTCTGGTGTTTTTCAGCCGTGTCACTTTGAGGCTGATATCGGTGATACGTCTGTTTGCTGTCTGGGTTGTTCTTGGCTTTCTGTGGTTCTCTGCTGTTGTAGCCCTTCCACTTCAAGATTCAATGGTCTTTCCAAGCTGAGATGCTTTTCTGCTCATCCCAGTTTTAAGGAGTGATTATATGAGTTACTATATTCTTCCTGGCAGCTCAAACCAAATCAAACCAAGGCGTTTCTATCCACACCATAGAAAACCATTGTTTTTTTTCACACCATTTTGTATAAACTCCACATACACACTGACTCACTCTCATCGTCTATACTGCTTTATGCAGGGTTTGTATACAGGGTTGCGAGGGCCTGGAGCCAATCACAGGAGATTTACAACACGAGGCGGGGTACACCCTGGAATGGGTGCCAATCCACCCCAGACTCCACATCATGTTGTGTGTAAAATTCCCAGAAGATCAGCAGTTTCTGAAAACCACCCCCATCTGGCACCAACATACATACCTAATTGAAGTCACAGAGATCACTTTTCCCCTATTCTGGGGGATGTTTGTTGCAAACGTTAACTGGAGATCTTAATATGCATTTGCATGATTTTATGAACTGTGCTGCTTTTACGTGATTGGCTGAGTGAATAATTGCATAAAAGGCATATGTACAGGTTTTCCTATTATAGTGGAAAATGAGTGCATAGCTACATACTTATGATAAAGCCAGAATAATTTCTTACCATGTGGTGTCAGAAATGCAGCAACTACAGAAATGAAAAAAATATATATTAGTTTTATTTAAAAGTCATTTTTTTTAAATATATACATACAGTACATACAAAGAACAGCACAAATAAAGCAAATACTTAAAACAGATTTAAAGATAACAGCCCTGAGAATTCCGTTCTCAGGGTCATTTTAGGCTTTTTATGAGTGTGTGTTTGCAGCTGGACAGTGCACTTTATTCCAAACACGTAGTATGAGCACAACTCCAGCTGCTGTTTGCTGAACAGCGCACACACACACACACACACACACACACACACACACACACACAGTGTAGCACAAAGGAACTATTCATGTTCAGTTTATCAAGCAGATCCTTAATACTGTCGATGAGCGCTATGTTAAAAGTGAAGCGTGTCTGCTTTAGGACAACTGATGAGACAGGACTTGTAGACCAAATATTCAACAAAAGAGCCATGTGACTGCACAAGGTCATTCTTAAGTTGTGAATTGTTGGAAATTAATGATTCATTACTATATTATTATTATAAACATGTATTGTGCCTAGACTAAATGAACCCACCAATCAGACTGAGGAAAGCACTGCAAGATGAAGACCAAAGCCATGTAGTCTCAGAGTTTATAAGCCCATGTGCTTTATGAATCACAACAAGCTTTAAAACAGATCCCACAGCACAGAGGTATTTTTCTACAGTATATTTCATGTCTATTTTTTATCCTTGACAAGACACTAGGAGAACAAAGATTTTTCCATGTTCAATCGTTTCTCTCTTTACTATGAAAACGACCAGTCATTCTCTAGAGTAGCAAATGTTTTGGATGATGAACAAACATGATAATGTGTAAGTCACTATAAAACTCTTGCATCTTTTGATACTTATGATGTGTATCAAATCCCGTACGTAATGTTTATGTAATGTTTATGTCACTTTTGTAGAATTACTGCAATTACATTAAATAATACATTAAACAAATCACCATTATTCTGATTAAAACTTTATTTTGACTGTCTGGGATGTGTACAGACAAAAATGAGGGCCAACAATACTCTGGCCAAGACTTAAAAACTCTACCCACTTGGCAAATCACTTTAGGACATACAGTACTCTACCAGTCAAAAGTTTGGACACGCCTTCTAGTTCTAATTCTCACCTTCTAATTAAAATAGTGTTACCTGATTTCTATTTCTTTCTACATTATAAAACCATGCTGAAGGCGTCCAACATATACAATAATCTCCTTTGAATTGAGATACAATCGAGCATCGAGCTGGCAAATTGAGGCTGGTAACATAAAAAACTTCTAATCTGGAGCAGAAGTAAGTTTTGCTCTTGCTTTCCTGGGATGGTCTTCATGAGAGCCAGTTTCATCATGGTGCTTGATGGGTTTTGCAGATGCACTTGATGATACTGTTCCTGCAAGAACTATTCCAACTATTAAAATAACAACTGACTTGTTGGTGTTGTTCTTGTAGATACTTAATTACCTAATGCTATATGTTATTTCATAGTGTTGAAAAAAAATCCAGTGTCTTGTAAAAAAAATAAATCCACACTTGTGTCCAAACTTTGGACTGGCACTGTGTATCCCTGAATAGATTCCATTGAAATGTGTATGAGCAAACAATGTGTCATTATGACTTACAGTAAGTCATTGGAATTTCATTGGAACATTACTAGATCACAAAGATATTAAATCACATTAAATCTATAAAACCATTTCCTCTTAGATCTTTCGTTCTATATTCAGAACCGAAAACTTCAGTGACTAGGTGACCCGTATGACCATTCACGAAAATGTTCCGTGTTCATACCTGTCCCTATTTTTCCCTATCTTTTCTTGAGATTTTTTTTTCTCATGTCTCTTGAGAGCATGTTCAAAGAGAAATAGAAATGCTGAGTCTTAAATCATCCAAAAAACAGAGTTTTGTAATGAACATGTATAGATATGTAGCTATAGAGTGTAAAGCTTTTCCACAATGCTCTGTACCTGGTAATTTACCAAATTATACCAAAACAGCCAACTTATCTCAGCTGCACCAAATGAGACAAATATATGATTTGGATACAACACTAATTTATCTACAGACACATGATATTACGCCTAAAGGCACAAAAAGACAGACAGTCTGTAGGGTTAATACAAGAAAATAAGGAAAAACCCAAGCTGCCAGTGCCACGCTGCCTGGAAGAATGAAACCAGGCTTCCCGTAAAAAGTGGGAATCTTTGTCACCACTGAGCCTGAGGCTTGGACACAGCTGGAAAGCAGAGTGTGGCCTCTGAAGAAACAGTAAAACCTGTAATTTTCTTTGTGGATGTGCCACCCTGAAAGTATACCTGGCAAAGAAGCAACGCTTGGCGAATAATGACTTAACAATGTGTCTGAAAATTGGCACATAGAAGCGTAGAATTAACTGTGATGAGTCAGAAACTGTGACTGGATTTTACATGGTACTTTTCCCAAATAACCCTTAAACTAAGGCCAAATGAAGAGCATTAACCAGGCACTGATTATGACAATGTGATTAGTCAACAGGGTTTTTTTTTGTTGTTGTTAAATAACCTGCTCTTTTCTAATTAGTCTACTTTAAAAAGTATGACTACTGACATTGCATAAACAGATGAGGATATTTCTATATATAACTTGACTTTAAAAGCTATTAGTTTCATTTTTTCCATCTGTAATCGAACTGAAAAAAATAATATGTTCCTTTAAATATCATAAGAACCAAAGATGTCTAATCAATTACTGAGCCGGAAGCAGGAAAGCAATAACAACACTTTTAATGGTTTTTACTGGCACTTACACGAATGTGGAGGGTTAGAGACGCAAACTTAATGCAAAGCACATTTTTGTCCAAATTGTGTGTTCAACCAAATTTAAGACTTTTTTTTCTTTTCTGCAGTATGTATTATTTACATTTATTTGTAAACATTTAAAAAAGAAAAAGAAACATCATCAGATCTACTCAAATCATGAAAACTGTTAAAAAGACATGTGTTTGGTGAATAACTAGCGTTGTATTCTTCCTGTAACTGCTGATAATATTTTATGGCCGAAGTTGAGCAATTTGCAGGCCCTCCCTGACACACACACACACACACACACACACATACACACAGATGAATTCGCCAGCTGGACAATTCACACAAATTCATACAAAGAAAGAATGTACTGTAAAACTCTCAAACTGAATAATTAACTAAATCAAAAATAAAATAAAAAAAACACAAAGCCTAAAAGTCTCATATTTTCCAATTTCATTAACTAGTTACCTTAGATCTCAGAACTCCCTCAAAGTGTGTTTGTTAATTCTCCAGCTGAAATACTCTCAGTTAATGTATATTTTCATACCTGAAACTCCCTTTATGTCACTCCTTCTCCAAATGTGTCGTCATTTCAGTGTCTATGTAATTGTGCTACTCATTGGAATTACACAAGCATATGTTTGAATTAAAAAAAAGATTCTGTAAAATAAGCAGTTTTTTCCCTTGTTGCAGAGATGGTACCCTTAATGATACATCTTTGTTTCAACTAAAAACACGTATACTGTGTTCAAAGATGCGTAATAAAGAGATCACTAATATATATACTAAAGGTACAAACAGATGTACCCATGAGGATAGCACTTGAGGTTCTGTTCTGAGAGTTTATGATATTAAATAAAAAAAGAACAGTGTGAGGTTGGGGTCAGTGGCTGGTTGAGTTTCTCTGTATATGTCTGTTTTATTCTTCTTTCTAACAATTCTTAGCGTGTCTTTACACAAAGTCACACATCTTTGTGCATTAGAAGGCCCAGGCTGATTCAGGCTCTGCTTCTGCTCCTTACAAAACTCTCAGCAGCAAACATGCTGACACAGTGCTTTTCCTTATGACCGATAACCTAAAACATCCAGGCTCCTCCCCAAACAAGGCCTGAGATTTTGCAGACTGCCCACTCTGCCTGATAAATATAAGATGTAAAAGCATTCTGCTCAGCAGTGCACAGATTTAATCACAGGCATGGGCTAAAACACACAAGCACTATACTTATAGAATATAAGGGTTTAGACAAATAATGATTCACTGAGAACACACACAAACAAACAAACAAACAAACAAAAAAACAAATAAATAAAAATGATCAAACTTTTTTAAAAAGGTGGCTCAGTGATAGGTTTCTCGCGTGCCATGCACAATGCGTTCAATTCCCACCCAATGCCCAAATCCCCCAACCACTGGAGACAGTGATCCTAAGCCTGGGTAAAAATTGATTGCGTCAGAAAGCACCTCTGGCGTAAAACCTGTGCAAGTTGTTGTGTGTATCCCTCAATGGAGCAGCCAAAAAACATTTTTAAAAATAGTTTTGAGCGTTTGTTCTTATGCATATCCAGATTTTTTCCCTTTGTTAAAACTGCATGATGTATGAGAATTTTTCATTCTGTTTACATATCAAATATTAAAAAGTAAATTTATTGTGCATGAATAAAAAAAAGGCTAAAACAATACACAAATAATGATACTCTTAGATTTCTTTTTTAAACATATTACATTTAAACAGTTTAGGACTGTTGCATGTCACAAAGAGGTTTAAAATAATCCATTGTCTTGAGTAAATAAAAAGGAAAAAAAACGAAGAAAGAAAGAAGAAAAAAACAGACTGATAAACTCATTTAGCATTTTTTTAGTTTATGCAGAAAGTTAGTAAAGATTGAGAACAACAGATGGTCTAGAGGGCAACATGAACTAACAATAATTTACAGTAATGCTCTCAAGTAATTTGGAGGTGAGCCTATATTTTCCCAAAATACAACACATAAACCAAAAAGACAAAATTGACAAAACTTTTGCCATAATTTAAATGCATAATTTAAATGCCATGCAGACAATGAAAAAAACAACATGAAAATATGTTAATAGAAATAAACTTAAATGCAATTCATGTTAATTTACATTAAATCACATATCAAAGATCCTGTCCTGTTAATATGAAAATGGTGTTTGGAAAACAAAAGAGTGAGAAAAACATGGAAAATTCATGGAAAAGTGGTTCTGTGTGTTTGTGTAGGTGAAAAGTTGTACAAAAATCCAAAATAGGTACTTACTGAAAAAAATTCCAAACATTTCCCAGAAAACCCGCGCTGAAGCCTTCATGATGCACTATGGAGTGACGCAGCTTAGACTTTTAAAACACTGAGCATCACCTGAGAAGTTTTTCTGCCGGCGACAAAAACACCATCGCGTCATCAGCGTCTGGACCACCACAGGCCCCGCCCCTTTACCTAGACTCCGCCTCCGCCCCAAACGCCACGTATCGGTCTCCGTCAGTGCACTACATAGGGAGTAACATAAGCGGTTTCTACTCCCTACATTAGTGCACTACCTCATCAATATGGTGCAATTTGAGATCGAGCTTCTGAGTATGAAACTCTAAACTTTTCTCCACCTCCATTTTTGTGATTTTCTTTACATTTTTCAGCGAGTTCACCTCAGGCCTCGGGTTATTTGTATTCATGCGTCTAAATGTAATATTATCTCTTGGGAATGTACCAAATAATTCAACCAAAGACTACAACATTTTGTAGGTAGACATGTTTTTATACCTAAAAGTAAAAGTTTCAGGTAAACTTGTTTTTGTAAAAAAAAAAAATAATAAATAAACTTTTATTTAAAAAAAATTAAAAAGTGCTCCGATGCCCTCTAGTGGTGGTTTAAGTAAATAAAAAATGAATATGAAGAAATATGGCACTTTCTTCAGGTGGTAAACGTTGTTTATTTCTGTAATAGTATTACATATGAGAAGGCAGGTCACATGTTTCTTCCATGATGTAGAAATGACAAGTGGATGATCTAAAAAGCAACACCAGCTCTAAACAAATATATTATTTTACAGTTTTTTGTTTTACTCTGAAAACAATCAGCGACGCTTTACTTGATGTCTGACGAAGATTTTCGGTGTGGTCCATCCCTCAGGGGCTTTTCTCAGTCCTGCTCGCTTCCAGATTCTCACAAGATCCCTCTCAAATTTAATCTGGACATGACAAACAGCAAGCAGTCAGAAAGGTCATGAACATTTACTGCATTTGGCATTTAATAAATAGCTTTAAAGTTGATCGTTTATGGAACAAAGCGCTTCAATGAAGTCGATAATTAAATACCTTAATAACTAAACAGGCAAAGAAATGAACTTGTGTCTTATCACTGAAAATGTTGTTCATTTTCTTAGAATATTTGAACATGCAGTCAGACATTTTAAGAGATAAGAGTATTATGTATGTACATACAAGAGGTGTAATAATAAAACCGGGAACTTTTATTGTGCAGAATAACAGAACACAGTTATGATAGTAAAAACCTCCTTTATTCCTCACTGTATAATCCCCTTCTACACTAACACACGTATCCCAGCGTTTCTCTTGTGCTTGGATACCATCAAGGTATAGAGATTTCTCAGTATGCCGGAACCTTCCGCATATAGCCTGCTTCGTGCCTAAAACCTTGGCCTCCAGGGAACTCCTTTTATGGCTCAAACATGTGGAAATGGCTTGGAGCGAGGTCAAGAGTGTATGGAGGATGTGGCAATAACTCCCTGCTGAATTCCTGAAATGTGCAAGTGGTGTATATGAACGATTGTGAGTACAGTTCCCATGGACAGATGCATCTCTTCTGCAAGTTGGTGACAAGTTTTCCGTTGATTTTCTAGGATCAGGTGCTCCACTCGCTGAATGTTGACGGGAATGACTGCATTGGGTTCAGAGCCACCTCGGCCAAGATTGTCATACAGCCTTCTTAAAAACTTTTGCCCTATTCAAATATTTGACTGTGGAACTCGGCTAATAGTTATTGCCACATCCCCCGTACAATCTTGAGCTCAATCCAAACCATTTAATCATCGTACTGTGCTTGAAGTTCTAGTACACCTGTACAAGTACACCTGGTACATTCTGTAAATGTCAATCGATGTTACGCCTTCATTCATGAGAAATTTCATCACAAGTCCCAGTTTGACTTGAACACCCCTCTTGGGATACCTGATTTATACAGTTGTGGTCAAAAGTTTACATACACTTCTACCCTTTCATCTTAGTCCATCGGGGTTTAAATACTTGGGGATTAACGTGACTCGTTCTCTATCTGGCCTCAAATCAGCTAATTTTACTCCCCTTATATCAAGGATCACATCTGATATTCAAAGATGGGGTAATCTCCCCCTTTCATTAATCGGTAAGATTAATGTTGTTAAAATGAATATCTT
>JAQMYL010000015.1:8269042-8288016 GCA_030014365.1 Clarias pachynema | reverse complement strand
TTATTTTTAATGACTGACCTGCTTTCTTTTCTGTCTGCGCTCCAGAACCCGCCTCCTCAGAAACTTGGTTCGTTTCATCAGCTTCTTATATTTGTGTCTGTTCATTTTCCTACGCCGGATCTCCAGCACATTCTTACAGCTCAGTGGTGTTGAGCTCTCGCCATCCTCCAGTACAGGAACAGCTGAAGGAGGCAACACCACAGCCTCCTCGATCAACTCGCCTTCCTCCAAAGGGATGGGAGCCTCGAGAAGCGGTGGTAGTGAATAACGCAGAGAAAGCCAGCTCTCTAAAGGCGTAACGGAGAGTTTTCGGGGAACAAGGAACTCCTCTAATTCAGGCTCAAGAACTGTCCATGGTTTAGGGGGCTGAGTGTTGTCAGTGGCTGACGTGGAGTATTTTTGTGTATGAATTGTAATAAAGCTGGAAGAACGCCAGTGTTGTACTGCATTGTGTACAGACTTGCTCTGGTATTGATGTAAACCTGACAGGAAAAGAAGGTTAGACGGGCAAAATACTACTACTACTAATAATAATAATAATAATAATAATTAACCATACTTACCAGACAATCTGAATAACACATTTAGCCGAGGAATTACTCTTGAGACAATCATGACTAGCTCCTACTGCTGGTGCACTCTCATGTGTATCATGAGTTCTCCCTTAAATAGCAACAAAAAAATTAATGTATACATTATACTGCAACATGCTGTATACAATAAATAATTCGAGATCTCGTTATTAGATTATTCGTTTGAACGTTTTAAAAACTCATAAATATATAATTGCTGTAACATATCCTAAAAAATGTATAGAATAATTTTACAGCAGTTTTTCTAACATGAGCTTCTCCTTTATTTCCAGGCAGCTGTGTGTTAGCCAGTTAGCTTAGCCACTTACAAATAATAACAAGGCTCAGATGTCAAATACAGACCGATATAAGTTTTTGCATACGCTACAATAACCTGGCATGAATGTAATCGCTTTTATTGATTCGTAGATGATTATTGAAATAAGTACTTACTTCAATGCACCGCTTCAATGTGACCGTGAACTTCCGGTCCGCCCGCTAGATCCTTCCCCAGTGTTTGCGATCCCCCTGTCATTAGTTCCGGGGTTGTATCGAAGTTGGTTCCCCCATCAAGATTAGTTTTCTTAGCCCCACCCCCGTGAAAACGGCATTCAGAGCAAGGCTCGCCCGCGAGAGGCTATGCGCGTGCCACTGAGCTTCTACAAAGCGCAGTAAAGGCCAGAATTGACATTGTTCGAAATTTATCATAACATGCGTTGTTTTTTTGTTATTTTTTAATTCTACACACAACCCATGGTTTATTTATGCTATTTTACTAATGGAATCATTTTCTTTGGTAGTTTTTGATAGGATATTTTAATTTTATATGCTGTATATACCAGTACCATGTACTGATTGCTTTAATACTCAATTTAACTCAATATAAACTGTTGAGTTGATATCATGGCACTAAATGCAAACTTATTAATGCAAACGCATTATTATTATTATTATTATTAGTAGTAGTAGTAGTAGTATTAATGTCTTGAGACTGTACCTGAAGAGTCTCTATTATGGCACATATGGTTTTGCTTCACTCTAGATACTGTCAGATACTGTTTCACTTCATATTTTCTAAGTAAAGACATTCCCACACCACCTATCGGACTGTTGCTACTGATTTGTTTCCACACTACAGATGAATTAGCTGCGTTTTATCCTTTTTAGTATGTTCATTATAGTAAGGGAAATAGAATTGTCACCATCAGATACTGTTCCCACTCTGCTTTCTATGTAAATAAATTTCCACATGTACTGTATATAATCGGTAATGTGGTGCAGCGGCTAAACTTGCTGCCTCACAACTCCATGGTCACCAAAATATTGTTACGGTTTAAATATTGTTAAGTGTGGAAGACATTTGATTACAGTGACATTTGATTACAGATAAACAAAACATTTGCTATATTTATTTAAGAAGTCTTAATTTTCTTAAGAAGTTCTTATTTTATTTCTCTAATGGATATTTTTTATTTCATTATTATGGCTTCATTATACAATACAGTATATATGTACTGCCTAATGTATCCTGAACCACATGCCTAGTGTCTAGAAATTAAAAGGGTGAAGGATTTTTAAAAAATAGTTTCCACATTTTTTCTTTCTTTCTTTCTTTTTTTTCTTTCTTTAATTTTTTCTTTCTTTTAATTTTCCATGAATTAAAAAAATTAGTTCAATTTCAAAGTCACTTTGAAATTGCTTTGTCACTTTAGCCATTTTATTGGCATGTTCATTAGGATATAGTACAAACTCAAATTAATAATTAAACTAATGGCTAAACAGCTGCTGGACTAGATAACAGACTATGTAATAGGTCTACAAATATCAGGAGATGCTAAACAGCTTCGCAAAGTACTGTCACAGAAAGCAGTACTCATAAAAGAAGTGTAGTGCTTGTCTGAGAAATATTTAAATGCATGAAGTGGAATGTATGGGGTGTGTTTTAATGCACACATAGTACCTATATGTCTAGTTATGAAAGAATTGTACAGTGTATTTTATTATATTTATAGTTCAGTTTTTGAATTTAAAATTCAAATAAATCTTAAAAGCTTAAGTAGCACACTGATGCCCTAAAATCTGAACACCGTAAGATATGCAAAAAAGCCAAGTTAAACCTGGACTGGGCCATCAGAGAGGTAAAATGGATTACAAAGCCCCACTTGAATCACAATGTAGGCCCATTGACCCCTGGATCCTGAAGCAGCCAACAGTCTATCACCTCTTACAAATGACACAACAAAGGTGCGATAACAACTGCCTTCCTGCCTGGTTACAGCTAAATTAGGAAAGGATCATGTAGATGATCATTATATATACAGATGATCATTATCACAAAATAAAGCCCAACTTAATGACTATCTAAATCGGTGTTACATAATGTATTGCTATAGACCAAAAAAAAAAAATTAGTGAAGAAGAATTTATGTTAAATAATTAATTCCCCTTTTGTAGAAATAACTTAGCTTTCACAAGGAATGACATAGGGTTGTGGTTTTGTTACAAATGGTTATGTGAGTAATATGTGATCATGAGAAAAACATATACAGTATGAAATCAAAAGAAAACCATAAAAGTGCAATGATAAAAATTTACCAATTTGGTAAAAACTGTACCAAAATGTACGACTGCTGTTGATTGTATGTATTTATATGGGTAAAAATCACAAAAAATATTTCATGAAACAGTTTTAAAAATGTGTGCAACATTACATGTAAAGTGTCTATAAGCAACATGTTGACATTTTATGCATGATTATACACATACAAAGTTTATGACCTCATATAACACAATAACTGGGGGGACATTATACACTATCTGTGCTCCCTTCTCCTTTCACCATTTCATAAAGTTTAAATTATTGGGCTACATCAAGCAAAGAAAACAGCTAAGGAAATTTGACACATTCAACATATTATCAACCCTGAAAGGATAGTGATGAACCGTCAAATCTAATAAAATCTTCTAGGTAAGACAAGTTGTTGAAAAAAACCTGAATGGAGATCACACTTGTTGAAGTTGTTAGTAAAATAATTCAACAGTGAAAATGAAAGCAATGTTTAAAAGTGAAAGTAAAATAATTTCCATAAACACACATCATGTGATGAGAACTCACATGATTGGAACTAAACAGCTGTGTGACCATGAGAAAACCACTTGTTAGTGAGGCTAAGCTTCAGTTTGCTAGTCAGTTTTGCAAGACTGGACTTTGGAGCAATGGAAAAAGGTCATGAGGTCTCATGAATTCATATAAACCCTAGTCCAAATGATGTGTGCAACAGGGTAAAAAGGGAAGTGCATGAAGCAATGTATTCATCCTGCATAATGCCCACTGCCCTCTGTGCCTCTGGAGGCAGTGTTATGGACTGGGGTTGCTTCAGTTGGTCAGGTCTAGACTCAGAAGTGTTATGTGGCAATAAATAAACTCAGCTTATGATCTGAATAAACTCAATGACCAGGTTATCACATGAATGTTTTTCTTCCCTAATCGTACAGGCATATTTCTGTGATCAAATTGTGAAGGAGTGGTTCTGGGAGTGAGTAATTATTTTCACACATGTCCTGGCCACACATGACCTTGTCTGTGCAGAGTACCCGAGTGGCGCTGTGTTTTTGGAGGCCATAATATGCTAAAAAAGCACACGAGTTGTGTGGTGCGCCTGGGTGGTGATGGCGTAGGTGCCTGGGCCCACTCGTTGTTGCTTGGAATTATATTTACGATTAAATCTACACACCTTTTTACACATATATTATTACCTAAAATGACCTCATAATGTACAATAAGCATTCTGGTAGCAGCATAACAGCAACTGCTCTGTTATCATGCTCGAAGAACTTCTTTTTAAAAGACTTGGTATTCAGTTGCTTTTCTTTTTGACTCTTAAGCTTTTTGATTATAACCTGTCAAGACTTAATTCCCCACATAAACATTCACCTTTAATTAGAGTATTAAAAGATTATGAATATATCTATTGTGTTATGGCTTTATTTTGACAAATAAGTGTGTTGCTTAGTATTTGTTTGCAGCTACTGTGTTATCAAAGGACAGAATTGCTCCAACCAGTTTAACCAGGAACTAGTCAGGGATTATTCTTATTTATATCCATGATACAATGGAAAATTATTATCCAAACATTGGCATATGTATGCCATATAAATTGTTTAATCATATATTTTATTTCAGTTCAACGTTACTAAGTTATGGCAAGAAACCTTTTAACCCAGCTTGTTTACTGTTCACTTTTTAGTCAACAGGTAATAAAAAATTATACATGTATAAAAACTTAATTTCTTTTAAATTCACACATGCAGAACATAAAATGAAGAACATAATCCATAGGCACTTTCTCTTGTTTAAACCAAAGTGTTATCTCAAACATTTAAAGACTTTAAAGTCTCTTTTAGCACATTTTGGCAAGCTTGCACCTTTTAGACTAGTAAACAAGTCGACAATAACCTGAACAAAACACTTATCAGTTCATAGTTGTTGAATGTAGAGCTTTCAAAACACAACCCCATTCTGCACAAACATCAGCTCACACCCCCTAACCCTATAGGCTGCTTTTTTTTCACCCAGTCCAGCTCTGCACGGATTAATTACTGTGGATGGTTTCCTTCCACAGTCCAAAGACATGCAGATTGACTGACATTACCAAATTACCCCTAGTATGTGAATGAGTTTGTACGTGTGTGCCCTGAGATGGATTGGCACCACATGCAGGGTGTACCCTGCCTCGTGCCCTAAGTCCCCTGGGATAGGCTCCAGGCCCCCAATGATCTATATAGATGATGAGTGAATGAGTGAGTGAGAGAGTGGTATACCTGCGTATTGAGGTAACTTATTTGCAATACGTTTTATGGTGAGCGATAGATATACATTAGCTTACACATGAAAATATTTGTAAGTGTAATAGATGTGTAATGTTTATATATAAATGCATACATATGGCTTTATGTATGTGCAATATGTATACATATATGTAATTATTATATACAACAAAAATTCAATGAATAAAATAAAAAAAGGTGGAATTTCCACTGCTGAAAGATTTCACAACTAGCCACAAGCTGTATTTCGCTGCAACACATGACACGACACGGGATTGAGTTCCTCGAAATGTCAGGGACAAATTTACACGACCATAGGCTGTCACAAGTGCAGTCGGAAGATCGAACATCTCTGATGACGTCATAGACAACACCCCCGTCTGGCCCATTCAAATCACCGGCTTTCGCGTGGGCTGGACACGAGCGGACCCAACCCTCCTGACGTCACAAATGGTTTGAGTTCAACACGCCTTCCTACTTCCTGCATAGGCGCACTAAATAGGGAGGGAAAAACCCGCTTATATAGTGCACTCAGGGTTTGTCACGCTACTGCGGTGTTGTTAGATGTTGCGCACGCCGCGCGAGCGCTATAAAGTAGCCGGCTCAGCTGGTTGAGGCCGGTTTTTGATCCTGCTGCCGCATTTTGGCGTCTCATAGATTACCGTGTAAAAAATAAAAATAAAGATACGCGGTGTATAATGAGAGTGTGAGATGGCGCAGAAAGACACGTTATTACATCTCTTCGCTGGGGGGTGAGTAGAATTCATGAATTAATATTTTGTGTGTCATGATGAAATCGCTGTGTTACTTAACGTGGACGGCTCGTTCTTAATATGTTTGCCGGCGCCGTTATATTTCTGGATCAGTTTCCCGAATTTATCCATCTAATGGATATAATTGAGGTCAGTTTGATAATGGTGATATTTTGTCAATAATTAAAGCATTCCATTTTTTTTCACAGCGAGCGGAATGCGGAATGACATTGAGGTTTCAGGTCGCTAGTCAGGTTAAGCACGCTAGCACAGGGAAGTCGCTAGCTAACTAGCTAATCTCACGCCATGTCTGAAGTATGGGTTTGTCAGGTTGAGTCCAAAGCTAAGGATGCTATTAGTAGAATTAATCTGGAAAGACGTGACCTTGTGTCATTAGATAGGGGTCATTTCTCTACAGTAGTAGAGAAGGTAATCATGTGGTAAATAAGGATATTATAACGTAGGACTGTTTATTGCGTCTACATTCATTTGTCGTCATAATAACATTTCTTTATGTTCTGTTCTATTGATCTATCTGTAGCCCTTAAACTCAGAGCATTTTAGCCATTTCTTTCGTTTTGCTGTTTTATTTATTATTTTTTATAAACATGTATAGGGCTCAGGATTATTCAGTATAGAGTGACATTCTTTTTTTCAGCACAAAATAAGCAATATGATGAACTGAATTGTATTTAATTTTAACCAACTATACAAACATGACTAAGCAAAAATTCATATCGTGTAAAAACGGATCACATGTACAAAGATGTAGCATGGTTTCTCATGATCACATGTTTGTTTGGTTGTTTCTTTAACCAGAAGAAATGAATAATAAAGTGATGGTTAAATGTACGCATTATAAAAGTAATTACACCTTTACTTCTACCTGACATATCGGAAAACCTAAATGCAAAGTTTGATGCCTGAAGCCTCCCATTAGCACACACTGGCAAAGTTTTCATATAGGTGCATATGTCATTGACCTATGCTTTGTTGTCAGCGCAGTTTAAAGTGGCACATTGTTAGACTGACTGATTGCATCCACTCATTCTCCTCACTTGCATATCCATCCCAAAGGCTTTTTTTTTTATTTATTTTTTTTAACATCTTTATTTCAATACTGATTAGATGGTCAAAAGTTCAGCCACATAATCTCTGGGTATGAAAAGGTAGTTTTGCTTTTCACTCAAGGTCAATCCCCCTGGAGCTACCTGACAAAAACAGGACCTGTAACTACGGGTTACATAATCTTGCATCAGCTCTTCCAGTTCCAGTGTAAATGTTTTTGTAATTTATACCCTATTTTATTGCATTTATTTGCATAATGATTTCATAAATCACTTTTTTTAAAATATAAAAAGTTCTTTATATACATTGTATAAGCATGTTTTCTTTAAGTGGGAGGATGTTAGAAATGTCATTGACTAAATTGTAGTAAAACATGTACATGTATGCATGAAAACATAGTCTTTAATATAGTGAACTAAGCAACAGTTATGTCAGTCAGTCTTTTATTACTTTAGAGATAGATATATGAATAAATAGGTAGCTATTATGTAGATCATTTTTTGATCCCAAAGGAAATACCAGATGTCCAGCAGCAATAGACACAGTAACACAAAGACATGCTTGTAGATGTGATTGCACACTGTACATATAAGTCACAAGCAATAATAAAAAAGGCATAAATAAAGTGAAATGCAGAACAACCTTGATTTGCAATTGAATTTATGACAAAGTAAAGTTTTTAGTACAAAATGAGTAGGGCTTTGAACACTAGGGTAGGGTGGCTAATGTAAGACTCCAGTCCCTACCTTCTCGTGTGTGTACGTTCTTGACATATTTCCATGTGTCAGTGTGTTTGGAAGTTGTCATGTCACTAAAATCTGCTCTGTATTCATACAAGTCTGTGCTTTCACTTGCCTCCTGGAGACTTTCCAAAAAGCTACTTTAAGTCAAATGTTTAGCTTCTGCAGAGTTGCTTCTAAATGTCTGAGCCTGAAATAATTTGTTCTCCCATAAGTCCAATGCAAATCTATCACCACTTCATGATCTATCACTTTATCTGTCTGTGATTAAAGGGTACTGTTTTTGTATATACTTAAGTTTGTTTGTGTGTGATTGCATAATATTGATGACACAATAGTGTCACCTATACATACATAAACACACACTATCTTATCTGATAAAAGGCATGTTGTGAACAATTGATCTAATTTAAATTAATTCTGTAACTTGTCATAATTTACCCTGACAGTTGTGTAATAATTATTTTTAAATCTCAATCGGGCTTTAGAATGATCAGATAGTATTTGTATATTGCATGTAATTATGTTCTAAACAAATGTCTCGCCACTATTGCAATCGCCTATCGTACGATGTCTTAAGCTTAGACTAAAGTTCATTTAATCCAACCAGTTTTACGTCAACCAGCTTTACGTCAGTCAGGTGAACTGTGCCCTGACTTTAACTTTAGGGCATGGAGGTGATGCAAATATTGTGAAAATCGCTTAACCTGATGGTTTGTGTAAACTAGAATTTTTTGTTCCCTTCCAGTTTTACATCAAATAGTTTTTTTTTTTTCCTGGTCTATTGTTTTATATAATTTTACTTTTTTTAGATTAAGCTATTAGAGCTTTTGTATAATAGAATTACTGTGCATTTTTTTTTGGTCAGTCTTGATCAGTAGTTTCATGATCGATACTACCGACGTCATTTTTTTTTTTATGTGTTGCAACCTTTCAGTTTGTTCTCCCTGACCTGTGTAACTCTTAAAACAGCAACCTTTAGTGATGTGTGCCAAAATGTGGACTCATTGACAAATCAGAAATACTTTAGTTTTGAGCATCTTTATTAGGAAGCAATTAATTTATCTATGTAGCCCCTACTTCTTCATCAGCAAGATGGATAAAGCAGTATTAAAACCAATAACATTCTTTCGTTATTACAATTGAGAAAGCTATTTAATGTAGTACTTTGTTTTAAAGTGGGTGTGTAACAGTTGTCCTTTCTGTCTCTTTGCAGATGTGGTGGTACAGTGGGTGCCATTGTGACCTGCCCACTAGAGGTAATAAAGACGAGACTACAATCGTCAGGTATCACACTCAGACCGGTGTTTCAAGTGCAGCTTGGTACTGTCAGCGGAACTGGCGTTATTAGACCGGGACCAGTAACGCCTAGCCTCTTGCAGGTCCTAAGGTAAGCAGGAGCTTTGTAACACAACAAACAATAGGAGATGTAAATGTGGCGCTCTGAGAATATACAGATTGTCCAGAAAAGTCCAACTATGCTATGTTGAGAAAATGTGCTGATCCGAATATATTGATCAAACTCTGCAGGGATATGTTGTAGCATCTGTGAGCATTTGTAATGTGTAAGGTGAACATGTAAAGGTGAACATTTGTTATACTTAATTTTTTCTCTATTTTTTACCATATAGTTTTATTTAATCTTATTGTTTCCTGCCTTTGGACTCCCTGTAGAGTTGCTGTGCATTTTTATACACTGTCTACCTTTATCACAGAGAAATGTGTGTTGTTTATTTTGCACAAAAAACAAAATTACAGTCCATGCATTGAACTGAGTGTAGCATTGAAGATGTGATGGAATTAATGAAGGGTCTAAGATCTCTGCAGCCTTCAGAAAGTCTGTAAGAATCTTGTATATAAATGCTTTTTTACTAAATAATTATACAGTAATTTCTTCTGTTCACTTAATATAGCAGCTTAGTTACAGTTTAGTATAGTCACAGTTTATGTAACAGATCAGAGATCAGTTCATAAAACAATTTACTCAAGTAAATGACAAGAGAGCACTCTATTTCAACCTCATGTGCTTAGCTGGCAGAACGTCGCAGTGTTCTATAAAAGCTGACACGGCACAAGACGAAGAGCGGCTGTGTCCTTATATGGGAGGTCAGCCATTGCACCCGGGGAACCTTGCAAATGCTCTGAGAAAGCTGTACTGTCACATGGTTTCTCTGCTATGGATCATATTACCCGTTGCCAGCCCAGGCTGGTTGTGTCTGGGTCTGAGTGTACATTCCCTTTCAGCACATTATGTCTTATCTATGTTTTATGAACGGAGAACTGAATAGATGACTCCCATGTTTTGTGGTGGTCTCACAATTTCAAGGAACAGGCTGAGTTTTTATAAAATTATGAAATGGCTTCCTTGTTATTTGTCCCCTGTTAAAGTTTGATAGTGTTCTGGACAAAATGTGCTTCATGGAGAGCATGAGGTGTGAGCTATTTTAATGGACTTTGTCAAGGTTTGTCATTGTTTAGCCAGGTGAACACCTTTTTGTTACAAGGTTTGTTTAGTAAAATACTGACATTCCTGTTGTTTAGTAAAATAAATATAGGTTTTGTCAGGTTTTAATCTGTAGGTTATGATATGGATTGTTACTTTTGCATTTCAAGGCCCTGCAGAGTTTTGAAGTTGTATTGCTCAGTCCATCTGATTGCCACTTGGAGAACTGTATCAGATGTACAGTATTTGGAGCATTTAAAATGGAGAACCACAGGGCATTAAGAAAGCTTTTTAGTCTGTTCACGATTAAATATAGAGGTTTTTCGAAGAAGCACTTTTGAAACATCCTGCCACATGAACCTGCCCTCAGCAATATCGTATTTCAGCTTATTAACTTGGATTAATACTGGTGCATTGTGTGGAACATACGGTGGCCTGTATGTGGAATAAACATTACCTCTTAGGTCTACAATGACTATGTGGAGAGCAAAGATGGCCGAGGTCATGTTTACTCAAAGACTAGATAATTAACTTTTCTGACAATGAGATCAACCATGAAATGTGCTTGTATCAAGAATGAAGGAGCAAACTGTAATACAGATCTAAGCATTTAGCATCACGACCAAACAAGAAATTTCAAATATGCAGTTATTTGATCTGGCTAAACTAGCGTTTGAGTTAATTGTTTCTTTTTTCTTTTTTTAACCTTTCCTCAACCAGGTCAATTTTGGAAAAAGAAGGGCCAAGTTCACTGTTCCGAGGACTGGGTCCAAATCTGGTTGGCGTTGCTCCATCAAGGTAAAAAGTAAATCCAGTTCTAACTACCTTTAATGTGGTGCAGTATAAGCTTCATTCACAAACATTTATGTGTTTGTGGAAACAAACAAAAAAAAGATTAATGTTGGAGCTATATCAAATTGATTTAGGACTCTAGCAAACCAGATACACTTAACATTTAACGTAATTTTTTTTTAACATACTGTAGTTTTTGAGGCCTTCAAAAATATATAAGTGCGAGAAGACATCTGTCAGGTCATTTAAGGACATACTGCATTATACTGTGTATTATATAGCATTGAGTAATGCATTTTGCAGATTTAAAAAAAATGTACTTGTAACCTATTGCAAATATCAAACTTAATTAAATAGACAAACACTCATAGGCAAGGGTGCTTTCTTTCTTTCTGTTTTTTCCCCGTTAATTGATAACCAAGCCACAGGGCCTCAGGAATAATTGTAAATCAAGCTGCTTTGTTTCTCCTCTTTTAGAAGTGCATTAAAGGAAAGAACCAGTGTGGAACTAACAGTCCTGCAAACTGAAAGCACTGAAGTCCGTTAGTCTAAATTGGCAGGCTTTCAGCAGTCCTTTTAGTTTTACAATGAAATTAACTCTAACTGTGCAGGTTGTAATGCAGAGCACATCGACAGGAGGTTCCAATTTTTTTATGTAATTTTTTTTTCTTTCCCTAGGGCAATATATTTTGCATCCTACTCGAAGTCAAAAGAGATCTTCAATGGCATATTTGTGCCAAACAGTGGAGCAGTGCACATGTCTTCAGCTGGGATTGCAGGTGAGGGACTCTGAGGTCCCATTGTCCAAGCTACAATCAGCAGAAAAAGAAATGATGCAAATATGCAGCAGATCTCAGACACTTGAAGTTTTACACTTAAACGTATTAAGATAAAAGGCAATCCTGTGCTTCTAGTAAAACAGGCCTGCTATTCATTTTCATATTTTATTAGTTAGTTTGCAGCCTCTGACTTATTTTTTACTAGAGGATTGGTAGAATAAACTGTTTCATCCATGTACTAGACAGTAAAAAGGTGTATTTAGTTCTTATTTAATTAACTTTTATTTGTGTTAAGAGTGGCACATTTTGTTATTGTGATTGTGTGTTGAAGGTCTTCATCATTTGTTTTCCTTTTTTTTTTTTCCCCTCCCAGCATTCGTAACAAATTCCTTGATGAACCCTGTTTGGATGGTCAAAACCAGGATGCAGCTTGAAAAGAAGTATGCACACATCACTTGCAAAATTAGAGTAGGACAGGCTGTACCCAACCTTTAATACCGATTATGTGCATGTGCAACGTGCACTTTTCGAGGGGCGCATGAACTTCGTTAATAGGATCCTGCTGTTATTTGATATTCGCAGTAACGAGCATGTGACCTGGAAGGGACTGCACTATAAATATCCCTCTAAGTGTGCCGCTCATAGCTTAAATGGCTCGAGATATATTCATGCCTACATGCACCAGTATCGCCTTGAGGGTCACAAGAGAACATTTATATTTGAAACGTTTTCTAAATATAGTCCTGTAATGAACAGTCGTACCCACTCTACGCCCCTGAAACATTGCGTATCTAATGTACAATCAGGGGGAAAAAAGATAACCTACTGCAAATATTTCCCTGCTGCTACACTTAATTTAGTTAACCTGCATATAATGTATATAAGTCATTTGGGAACTGCAGCCTTTTTCACAGTTAGCCACATCACACAGTCTAAATCTACATTACAGGTTTTTAACCTAATTTAAAAAGGCTCTGTAGAGAATTTACTAATTAACTGCTTTGTTCTTTCAGGGCACGAGGAGAGAAGAAGATGAACGCATTACAGTGCGCACGCTACGTATACAGGACGGAAGGTGTACGAGGCTTTTACCGCGGCCTCACTGCGTCATATGCTGGAATCTCAGAGACCATGATTTGCTTCCTTATCTACGAGACACTGAAGAAACACATTGCAGAGAGACGACTCATGTCAGCCAACAGCAATGGAGAAAAAAGAGCCTCTGACTTCCTGAGCCTTATGCTAGCAGCTGCTTTTGCTAAAGGCTGTGCCTCCTGCATAGCATATCCACATGGTACAGTGCTCTCTTGAATTTGTGTCTATACAATAAATAAACACTGCTAACACGCGCATGTACTGATAAAATATGTGTGTCTATACATAGTATAAGGGTCACATCAAGAATGCATAACAGATACTTAGTGTGCTGACTTGCAAGTGACCCTTGTGCTTTATGTAACTGTACTTTCTTTTATCAGACTTTCTCTATTCAGCATATGTTTTTTTGGAACCTTTCAGTGCTTTTTTTTTTTTTTTTTTTTTTTTTTCTTCCCCCCCCTTCCTTTTTCTGCTGTGATCTAATGCTCAGTGTCTCTTGTCTCCCCCCAGAGGTTATTCGGACGAGGCTGAGAGAAGAAGGCAGCAAATATAAATACTTTTTCCAAACGGGTCGCCTGGTGGCAATGGAGGAAGGCTACGCTGCTTTTTACAGAGGACTCATTCCACAGCTTATTAGGCAAATTCCAAACACGGCTATAGTGCTTTCCACCTATGAGCTCATCGTCTACCTGTTGGGGCAACCCTCCAAATGAAGAACAGCAAAACTTGCACAAAGAGACTTTTGGACCTGCAATTAAACTCGGAGAAAACGAAACCTGTTGTGAGAGACTGTTTTTGTCTGAGGATGCAGGTTAAAGTTAGAATCCAAAGACTTTAAAATAAAAAAGCCTATTTTTGTATTTGAATGCATATGTTCTACTAAATGTACAATTCTCAATTTATGTTGAGCCTGCATCCTTACTGACATTTTTTAATTTCAGGTATGTAAGATGTTAATATGGTACACATGTAAGCTTTAGAGCCATTTGTTAATATTGCATCACTGTACAGAAAGAGGTCATTCTAAAGCACATAGTGATATTAAGTTAAATTATTCTTATTTAATTTTTTAGTTGAAGTTTGTAATTTTAGTCATGGTTCTGTCCAGTCTGCTATGGTACCTATTCAAAGGTGCTGAAGCTGATCTCTCCATGGGATCTTGTTGTTCTGAATAGGAGCAAGGCTGGTATGATGATTATATGAAGGAGAGCTCTTTGGCACATACTGTATAAATGTGATGTTGCAGTAGATTTGCTCATATTCATGTAAAGTGATCTTGCTTGTTAATATCTGTTTGTGAAGATAAGTTTTACAGGAAAGGGAAATCCATAAGCAGTGGTTCAATAAAATGAATGCTGAACAGAAAAACGTTTCCCTTGAAGTGTGTTCTAAGAAGGCTATAAAAATTTCTTTCTTGACAAGTACAGTGACTTAATACGGTTATCTACATAAAGTCATCTCTCTAAATGGGTGGGAACTGCAAAGGTGGCAAAGGCTTTTTTTTTTTTTTAAATCATTATTTTGCATTAATTCTTGAATTAATGCATGAACTTTGCAAGAAGTAGTGGCTAGATGATGGATGATTAATATTATGGGTAATATTAATCATTATATTCAACATGTGCATGCCAGACTGTGCTTGTATCTTCATTTTTTTTATTTGCAAATTATACTGAGGACATGGTGCATCTCTAACAAATCTTCACATTGCATGTTTAATCCCTTATACAAAGGTCATCCTTTGGAAATGTATCAAATTTAAACTAATGCATTCATTCTTTTAGTATTATTTCATGTTTAGGTTAGGAGTGTCAAATTCAGGCCCTGGTAATTGTTTTCCCCTTGGTTAATAGACCAAATAAATTTCATGTAAAGTCTAGAAATTTGTATAGTGTGTGACTGGAGCCAGGCACTTCTTATTTAGACCAACTACTGTACACCCATAAAAGGGTTCTTCAACTGCACAGTTAAGCATTTAATGTTTGGGTTGGATACTGCATTATGAAATGACTTGTGCACTGTGCTGTATATGAATGTCAATCAAAGAGGAAAAAGGTGTATTGCAGCTTTTCTAAAAAATAAAAAAACATTCACCATCAATGAGCCACCAGTTCCACACATGGTGCTGTGCACACAAACACTGACACTCTCATTAACACTTGGGGGTAAATTACAGTAGCCTACTGGCATGTTTTTGTTAACTGAAGAATGGAATCTGGAGCTGTCTAGGCACCTATAGTATACAGTATTATATGGACAATAGTTTGTGCACATCTGGCCACCACACTCATTTACCTCTTAAACATCCTGTTCCATTTTTTTGTCCCTCTATAATGAGCTTTTACTTACTATTCCTTCTATCCTCTAGATTGGATTGCTGCAGGACTGTGTGGATTTGCCCATTCTTCCACAGGAGCCTTAGTGCAGGGTGAGGAGGCTTGGGGTGCAGTGGGTCACAACCCATGTCTTCATGAAGCTTGCTTTGTGCACAAGAGTATTGTCATTCTAGAACTGGTTTGCTCTACTTAATTTTAGTGAAGGGGAATAGAATGCAACAGCTTTCAAAGATGCGCTTTCAAATTTGTGGTAGCAGTTTCAGGAAGAAACATATGTGGTCCTTACATTGTGCTAAGGACCCAGTTTTAAAAAATAACAGCATCACAGCCCAGTTCACAATAGGCATGGTTTACACACTCACTCACTGTCTATACTGCTTTATCCTGTATTCAGGGTCACAGCGTGCCTGGATCCTATCCCAGGAGATTTAGGGCACGAGGGGGGGTATCCCTCAGACAGGGTGCCAATCCATTTTAGGGCGTGCACACACTCTCAAACATTGAGCAATTTGGGAATGCCAAATAGCCTAATCTGCATGTCTTTGGCAATTGAGAGTTAACCCATCAAGCACGGGGAGAACTCCTTGCATGCAGTCCCAAGGAGTGAATCGAACCCGGACCCTGGAGGTACAAGGCGACAGTGCTAACCACTAAGCGGCACGGTGGCATAGTGGTTTTGCATCTCCAGGGTTGGGGTTTGATTCTTGCCTTCAGGTCTGTGTGCACGGAGTTTGCCTGTTCTCACTGTGCTTGATGTAAATGAGTGTGTCCTTGTGTGCCCTGCAATTGACTGGCACACCAGGGTGTACCCCACCTAGTGCTCAGAGTCCCCTGGGATAGGCCCCAGGCCCCCCGCGACCCTGTATACACAATAAGCTGTATAGAGAATGAGTGATTGAGTGTAAATATGCAAAAATTAATGTTACTGACCATTTTACTGCCATTTATACATCACTTTATTATCTTGAAGAGTAAACCAGCCATTTCTGAGATATTATATTTCACATATTATATATTCCAAATCACAACTTCAAATGCATGTGTTATCGAAAACATGCACCATTTTTAAATAAAAACTGCATTTATAGGCAGAGTTTAGAATATCTGATTGTTTATATTTTCTTTACTCTCACCTTAACTGAAGGGGAATTGTGACAGAAATCATGACAGTGGGTGTATTGGTTAGCACTGTCGCCTTGCACCTCCAGGGTCCGGGTCCGGGTTCGATTCCCGACCAGGCTCGATTCCAGTCTCTGTGTGCATGGAGTTTGGATGTTCTCCCCGTGCTTGGTGGGTTTCCTCAGGGTATTCCAGTTTCCTCCCACAGTCCAAAGATATGCAGGTTAGGCTAATTGCCGTTCCCAAAAATTGCCCGTAGTGTGTGAATGGGTGAGTGAGTCTGTGTGCCCTGCGATGGATTAGCACCCTGTCCAGGGTGTACGTGCCTCATGCCCTAAGCCTCCTGGGATACGCTCAAGGTCCCCGCGACCCTGAATACAGGATAAAGCGGTATAGAAGATGAGTGAGTGAGAGTGAGTGATCATGACAGTGGTAGAAAACTAACTAGCTCCCCCGTGTGACTGAAAGATGTACTGCAGAAATAAATTGTTAGAATGGCGACCAAAATCAAATCTCTTGTAACCCATGGTTTGGAAACTGATGGTATAGAATATTAAACTATTATATAATAAACGCACGAAGCAAGGTACACCTTGGATGGGATGCCAAACTACTGCAGGGTGCATAAGCGCACACAAACTACGGGCAAAATGGAAAGGGCAGTTGGCCTAATTATTAGGCCCTTATCTGCATGTCTTTGGACTGTGGGAGGAAACCCATCAAGCACTGGGAGAACTTGCAAACTCCTCACACAGACCTGAATCAAACCCTTGACCCTGGAGGTGCAAGTGCCACCTATACAACATTCTTAAAATATTCCACCGAAAGAATGTTCGCTGTTAAATTGGACTGGCTAGATCACTGTGTCAGTGACTGCAAAACTGCAGCTCTTGTGGGATGTTTGTGGGCTGCATTGGTCAGGATATACCAAAAGTGATCGAAGGAAGGAAAAAAGGTGAACGGGCAACAGGGTCATGGGTGGCCAAGGCTTACTGATGCACATAGGGAGTGAAGGCTGGCCTGTGTAGTCTGATCCAATAGAAGAGCTACTGTAGCACAAATTGATGAAAAGGTTAATGCTATGGATAAGCTGTCGTGGCTGTAGATTTTGGAATCCAACTCAGACAAAAGACAGAATTACACACAAATCTTTTTTTTTTTTTTTACGCCCGATTATATCTGACAGTGATTTTATTCCATAGGGGACCTACTCAATATTAGGCAGGTGGGTCATAACGTTATGGCTGATCAATGTGCAGCCAATGGCTCACAAAAGCTGGATGGACTTTTATTTTGACACGCAATTTGCAACCCGGAAGTGGTCATATAGTTGATTGACACACACTTATGTTGGCGCGTGCAGGCGCATATGTGTAGCTAGGGAAGGGAAATAAATAATACAAATTATTAAGTACATTAAGGGGGAAAAAAAGCTTATTTCGCGATGGAGTTGGTGAACCAGATGTTGGTGCAGTATCCGCAGCTGGTGTACAGCGGGGTCGGGGCCGCAGCGTTTCTCACCGGCGGCGCGCTCTTCTACACAATCACGAACAGGTACTGCCGTGTCGCGCGCGCGCCCTGCCTCACGCGCTGAGGCCCGGTGCACGAGCCTGAGACACTTACACACTTTACTTTATAAATGTGCCCATAAAACAGCGTTATGTCTTTGTTAATAATGCATAACTACTTTTATATACAGTGTGGTTGGACGTTTTATCTCATTCTAACCGTGTAAATTGTAGTTAAAGCTGAAATAGCATTTAGCTTAGCTACCGTTTCATAGCGGTTTCCTAACTTATTACTTTTTTCCTCTACAAAATCTCACACAAGTGTCATTAACATGATCAGCTTTTATTCCTGCTGGAAAATTTAGATAGAAAAGTGAATAGTTAAAAAAAAAAAAAAAACAGTTATCACAGTGAGTGCTTTCCAGTTGATTTTATTCAAACTTTACATTTAGTCATGCAAATGAGGCTTTAACTGTTAAAATAGCAAAACATTTGCCTACTTTATAATAAACAGAAGCTGTATCTTGTTTTGGGTGTTTTTTTTGTTGTTGTTGTTGTTGTTGTTTTTTAATGACAAAAGGCTTCCAATAGTCTCAAGAAAATATAATTCACTGTTATTAAATTTGCACCATTTTTCTATATAAAATCTATATTACTGTGGGAATAGATGGCGAAGGGGTTGGCCCTGTGGCCTTGCACCTCCAGGGTTGAGGGTTCGATTCCCATCTCGTGTCTGTGTGCAGGTTGTATGTTTCAATACTTAAATTAAAATTGGTATTGAATTCTAATAAAACCAAATGTTGTTTTCGAATTCTTATACTCAGTCGCTGCCTCAAATTAGCACTTTACAGGGACAAGAAATGGAGAGGGTGTCAAGCTACAAATATCTAGGTTTTTTATTAGATGAAGAGCTTTCTTTTAATTCCCATGTTGTTAGTTT